>NJDD01002086.1:25800-36008 GCA_002245505.1 Calephelis nemesis
CGGGGGGGGGGGTCCGGATCGAAAATACTTATCATTTATACTACAATCTCTATTAGCGTTTACGTCTCCTCTTAATCCAGCCCCCCACCCCGTGGACCATAACTCGTTACCAGTTACAATAAGTGCAATCCTAGTAACTGGTTCTGGTGGATTCGGATAACTAACGCGACGCCCCTGGGACGTAGCACTGTCCCAGGGGCGTCGCGTTAGTTGTCCGAATTTTACAGCACAGTTTGGGAAGCCCTAACTTAGTACAATCAACCTCAGCCCACCAGATGGAAAGTGGTGAAGGAAGTGGTAAGCGTACTAAGCTAGAAAGTGCCTATTCACTCTTTTCTTGAAGATACCCAAATCATATTCATTAGGAAACACCTCCCGTAGTAAAGAGTTTTAGTCCTTAGCCGATTGAATTATTAAAGAGGAAACAAATCTCTCAGTTCGTTTGGAGGGTATAGGTATCTACCAAGTAGGGGTGCCGGACATCTCGATTCTCGGCTAAAAGAAGGTGCAAGTGGAGGGGAAACGGCCTCCCCCTGTGAAGTTCCTATGAGAAAGACTAGCTACTAAGTGATAATGCTCAAGATTGAACAATATGGTTTAATGAAGTTCAGAAAACATGATAGCAACTCTTACCTGAGCATTTATTTGTTGAAGAGGTATATTACCTGGTTTCCTTATAACCTATTATGATAGACACCTAACATAGTAGATTTGTAGGTATTAACGTAATTTCACTATGGACCATGATACGCAATAAGAAACCAACCGTTCCAACTTTTTGTTATAGAAATAAAAATTAAAATGTTGTTTATGTATATTTACATGTGTTTGTTGGTTCTTTACAAAAAACTTTTGTTCCAGGAAAGTGAACAAATCATATCGAGGCAGATCATGTCCTATAGTAGTACACTGCAGGTAAGAACATTAAAACATTTTTAATTATTGATACGGGTTACTCACGATATATTTTTATTTTAAGTATAGATATTTCGGCCTAGTTGCATATGCCGTGGTCACAACGGGACATTAAAACATTATATTTTCATTGTCATACTTCGTCATGATGACCCTAAGAACTCAATCAGCGGATATTACCCGCACCCGCGGCGGTTGCAGGACGCGGCTTCTGTAGAATGTATATTTGTAAGCAAAAAGTAAAAGCACATTTCACGACGCGTTTTCCTGGTTTGCGGTTTCCGCAACAGCGGTCGCCTGCCCGTAGAATTGTACAAGTTTGCGAGCCATGATTTCAACCGCGACTGCTTTGTGACCGCACAAATTACCGGTTTCGGCACCTTGAGCGCGGGTGAATACCGCTCCGTGTGTTCCTAGGCTAAGACGAAAAATAAACCCCTTCCTCTTTAAAATCCGTGATATAATTAATTTCCCAGTTACAGTAAGTAATAATATAGCAAAATGCACTAATAAATATGAAATGGAGACAAAAATATCATGTGTTTAATAAGGTGTCCTTTTTAATATTAATGTCAGAGTACACAATAAAATTATTGAGGTGATATTACATATCCCTTTGGTAATTAATATCCACGTCATATCAAGTCTAGGTTTAAAAAGATATTATATATTTTAATCATTTTATCAACTGTTCTATGAATCTATTGAGATGTAAGTATTGATAAAATTATTAAATTTATTTTAGATGTTATCTCTTTGATAAAATTTCACTATCAGAGATCGAAGTTCAATAGCTTATCTACGTGTAAAGATAAAAAATGTAGAGATCTTGTTCTGCCTAAATATATCTTTTGCCTTTTTTTAAAGAAAACGAGGAAAATAAATGGGTCACCTGATGATCGAATCCAGTCATGAACATCCTCTCTACCAAGAGTCCATCAGATGCATTCTCGGCCTTTTAGGAATGAGTACACCCTTTTCTTGATGGTTCCCAAGTCGTATCAGTTTGGACGTAACGTCCTTGGTTATAAGATGTTTACAGTGAGTGGTCGCGCTTAGACCCACTGGTAGGTTTTTTTAATAATACCTACTTATTTTCCTAATATAGACAGAGATTTGAGAGAACAAAGTTGTATGAAATGTTACTGTTAGTATTGCTGCTACTTAACAAATTCATTCTCAAAGTTATTGTAGCAGCAATAACATAATATCTATAAATAACTCAGACATGCTTTTGACAAAAAATCAGCATTGGTATCTCATAAAAAATTCCAGCCGATCTAAGATGGACTTGAAGTAGACACACAAATTTCTTCACGCCAAGTCCCTTACAGTCCCTCGGCCTGGCTTCCTTCACATTCATTATGCTTTACATAGAAACACACCGGTTTAAAGGATTTTGACTCGGCTCTTGGGTAATACCCGAGCGATTTAATTAAAGTATGTACTCAACTTCAACTGGAACGAATATTTGCACTCAATATAAACTTTTTTCTGTTAGTGATGGAGCTGGGCGCACAGGGACGTATTGCCTCATCGATATGGTTTTAAATCGTATGGCGAAAGGAGCTAAGGAAATCGATATTGCGGCCACATTGGAACATATTCGTGATCAGCGTCCTCGCACAGTTGCCACGAAACAACAATTTGAGTTTGTTTTAATGGCTGTCGCGGAGGAGGTAAGCTTTTAATTTTGAAATCTGTTGTGTTGAAAACTACGTGTCTTGTTAATTAACTGACATTAATTTCTAAATATTTACGAAGAAAAAACAAATATATTAAAATCTTTTTTAAACAGGTACACGCCATATTGAAGGCTTTACCTGCGCATTTACAACAACTACAAGAGAAAAAAGATAAAGAAAAAGAAAAGGACAGCAACGAAAAAGAAAAACCCAATTAAAACGCACGGCTTTTGCTTATGATTTTGTTACTTAGTTGTAAGCAATATCGGCTCTAGCATTGAAAATAAATTATGAACTATTTCTGTTCATGTACTAGTCCACACGATGTATGTACGTAATTTTCTTTAATACTGATCTAATGTACCTAAAAAATTATCGGTGTTTAAACTACACCTATATTATGTTACCTGTTATAGAGATGTTAATATGCTCATTTCCATCACGTCATTTTATATCGATAAAAGAGATTTTTAACATCACTATCATTTTAATGCGTTTAACTAATGCAGTTATAAAAAAGGATTGAAATTAATAGATAATATTATTTAGAGTATGCAATAAAAGATTCTTTGTCCCGAATATACATCTGAGCAAGAGGCTAGTAGAACATTTGAAATATGCAATCCATGTTTATAACTGCACTGGGTGTAATCATGCTTTATGCTATGATGTTGTTTAATTAAATGTTTAAATTATATTACAATTATTGTCGTATATTGTTGTTATGGCGTTTGTTTTAAATCGGCTTCTGAAAGCAAGTACCAATTTTAATGTTACAAAGTAACACACAATTTTTGATAGACTATATCAATTTTAACGAGCAAACACTAAATGTATTTTATAGTTCTTTCTAAATCATTATTTTTATCGATACTTTTGGAACCTTCTGGTACAACTTAAATGTTATTTAAGTTTATGGAATTTTATGTTATTTTTTTATAAAATATTGAGTAGTTACCAATTTAAGAGTCAGATCTAGAGCATATATTATTTGAAAGTTGCAACCACAATATTATGCTTGTCAGATTTTCCTTTATTTTAGAAGAAAGAGCTGCTTTGTTAATTTAGCGTTTTTTAAACTTTGGAATCATTTTAGAAATCGTGGTCAATTTATAAGGTGTCTAAAAATGTCTAATTTTTTTTTATCAATTTTTACACTGATTATCAAAAAATATTTTAATGGATTTTAAGCTGCCTAAATACCTTTAATGCAAACGCTACCCACCTCATTAAATATCAAATTATTTACATATTCCAAAGAGAATAGAGATGTATACTATGCTTATTTGAAAGAAATCTAGTCAATCTAAGATAAGAAATTGTACTTATTATTGAATATTTTGTTAAATAATATAGAAAAATATTTATATTTGTAAGGGATCATTCATATATTAATCACGCTTTCACAATCAATGTTTTTGTCACACAAATAAATGGCCAAATTTGTATAAGCATTAAACCTTTGGTTGGCTTGAATTGACAACGTTAAGGACAATTTCAATGCGACCGTATTTTTTTAAATTTTATTACTCAGCCTTTAGACAACCGATTTTGACGGTTTTTTTAGATAGTTAGGTCATGATTCCAAACTGATCTCATGTTATTTTATTATGATCCGATTACTTTTTGAGTTATAAGTATTAAGTAAGTGTGCATACATTTTTCACTTATTTTAACGATCCATAATTTGATGATTCAATATAAGTAAAAAAGTACTAACTATTAAATGTAACTCAAAAACTATTATGTTGATAAAATTTATGTTGGACCATTTCGGAATCATTTGTTATCTTTCGAAAAAAGAATCACATCGCGACGTGGTACCTAATCAAATTGTTTTAGTCGGTTTTTGGAATGATACTGAGTATGGGAAAAAAAATTGTTGTTTATTCTGGTTTAGGCTAAATGTTCCGAGGTCATACAGGTTTGAAAATGAACAATGCGAGGCAAAATTTATTTGTGTGGCCAAGCAATTAAAAAAGAAATTCATATTCGGGATCACAAAACAGCAGATGTAATCTTTTTTTTCTGACAATGTATTTTGCACAAAAATGTTCTTTCTGGGTTCAAATCAAATAAACCATAAGTGGTGGTCATGACGGCTACACACCAAATTCGCCAACCCATCCACACAGCTTGCGGATGTAACATCGCTTTCTAAAGTTTGAGGAGGATCTACTACACGATCAAGTACCAGTGACTTATGAGGCACAAAAGCTTTGTCCGATGAAACTCAATATACTACTAATTTATTAGTCGATATCGATAAACTTAAAAATGCACGCATTCTTTCCAAACAAAACATGCTTAATGTCCTGTTCGTATTAATGTGACAGACCGTGTCGGATGCTTGAATAACGAAAATCAGTGGAGTGGCACTATTTTTTTTTATTTTTTTTCATCACCACGTTATTTTACACCAAATTTTAAGCTATGGGACCGTTATTTTCAAGATAGGTAAATTTTTTGCACGGAATTTGTTTACGGTTTTTCATTGCGCAATAACTAAGATCTGTGGGCGATACCATTACGATAACTAATCTCATTGGAGATTATCTTTTTTCTACCAAAAATCTATTTATAGTGGTTTTACAATTCACCTATAAGCGACTCTAGAATAACCCTGCTCCAAGTCGTGGGAAATTATCCACCCCAAATACTTAAAACTTGGACGTTTATATTTGGATCCGAATTGTCTAACGGATCTCAAATCGAAGGATCAAACCAAATGCCTACTTTGAAAACCCAGAGTTTACAACTCGACAATTTCTTACGCGTAACTTATATGAATAGACCCTAATATCAGGTTTTAAATGTATTATTTTAAACTATGAATGTATTATCCAAATCGGCCAAAATATAGACAATCGTCTTAGCATTATCATATCCTGATCAAACGGAATACCTGAGAAAAATAATCAGCAAAATGAGATATTTACAGACTGTAGCAAAAACAATAGTTTATGTAGACTTGTCGATGTATGAAATTTATATAATTATATTTATTGCATATTATGGAAAAATGTAAAAAAAAAATTACTACAAAGCTATGATTGTAGTCTAGGTTAAGAGAAAATATATTTAACCGTATTTCTGTATGAAATTATATGTAGTTTTTATGTGAAAATAATTAATAGATTTTGATTATTAAAATTATTTTAGGAAAATATATCCTGATTAGTATCCTGTACCTATTATATAGCCAGCTGCAAACAGCTTATGAACTGGATTTGTACGCGACAATCTTGGTGGTAAGAGACAATCGGGGCCTTAAGATACCATGATGTTTTATGTGCATCGCCGTGACCTTGATGTTAGGTCTATTTATGACTGAAGGAAGAGGTAAAGCGGTGTATTCTTTCCTGGGCAAGTTGCTGCACGATACCGTTCCTCCGGTGGTGGCAGATTTAGATTTAGATAGGGGACCTGTAGGGTTACTCTCGAAGCTCGATTCATGCATTATTGGAAATTGGAGAATATGTCATTATAGGTACTTACTCTTGAACATGATACTGGCGAATTATTACCATTTAGTTAATAGTAAATAGTACATTATTTTATCCTATTCGTTGAATTTATTTGTTGTAATGTTAACAAATCCCCTAATTCTGTGTTCAAAAGTACCTAAGGTGACATATACGATTACGATATACCTTTCCGTCGTCTTTTTATGGCGTAACCATGGCCTATAGACATCACAGATGTAGGTGCGTCGTTACCTTGTGGCCGGGATGGGTTTTGTGCAAATCTACCATCTACCTACCCTCCAGACAGGAAGATGACACTGTCATTGAGGTGGCAAGAATAGTTAAAGCGGTGGATCTCTACCCTATCGAGTTGCAGCTTGGCACTCAATCACTAGCGGAATTGTTGGTTTTGACCTATTGCACCATAGCTCGACTCTTCGAGCTGTCTAGTAGGAAAGCTAATTGTCTATTCTACACAGAAGACCCAGAACTTAGTTTACTGTGGCCTGGGCCACGGGGAAAAGCTAAGGAAGACAGCACATTGGCGTCGCATATCGCTCCGGTGTGCGGCGATGCAGATTATAAGTTCGAAATCTTGCAGCACGGATATGACGTGGCAGGGTGTAATACCGTGAGGTTTTTGCATGGGTTTTTGTATACAAATCAAGATTTTTCAGTGTAGAGTTAAAGTCCGCATCAACACACATCGGAACGTAATTTTCCTGATTAGAAGGGCAACATAAAACGTAAGCTAAAAATATTTTATTAACCCCCGACTAAAAAGAGGGGTGTCGTAACTGACGTGTTTGTGTTGTATGCGTCTGTTTGTGGCATATTTTTTTAACGAATGAACCGATGTCTACGCGGATGTTTTTGTTTGAAAGCCGTCGTGATCGAGATGGTTCTTATGTACATAAGTATAGGTATGTCCATGTTAATTAAAAATTTTAAATTTTAGGATTATCAAAATTAGTCTTGTAAAATTAGATTTAATATTTTCGACTGAAGCAGAATATCAATAGGTAGCTTGTTTGTGTGATAAGACAACACAAGCACACGGTTCTCTCTATGGTTGTAAATAATCATGGCCTATAGACTCCACAGACATTAAAGGTGTGTCGATGTCCTGTGACCAAGTTGTTAGACAACAATATGACACCTTTATTTTGGTGGCAGGATAAAACCTAGGGCAACGGATACCTTAACCAGGCCAGTTATAGCACTTTACCACGGACGACCAGTGGTCTTGTTGTAGGTACCCTACTTACTAATATGCAATGTTATATAAAGGATTCGAGATTTCCTTTATTATTTAGACTCGTAGGTAAGCCTGGCTGTTTATCACACCACTGACACGTGATAGGCACCGATATATTTCTAACATGTATAGATGTAATCTCCACTACAGATATAAATTAGATTGGTACCTACAAGATAGCAAATACCTGACGTGAAGTCGGCACGGTACAATTAACCTGATAATAATGGTAAACCTTTCGAGCTTGATTTTTTTATTATTTTAGGCTAGGCACAACTCATAAGTTTTTGGATAATTATTTTATACCTAATTGATAAAGGTTATCCTCCGTGACGGTGAAAAAAGTTTCAATCCTAAACAAGTGATAACATGAACCCTACCATGAACCCTATAGCAGTATTATTTCCATCTTGCTAAATGTTCGCTTAAATAAGCAACTTTACGGCATACATTGTAAGGTTGTCTTTTTCCGATGACAATTAGGTAATATTATTGAAATATTTTATCATTTTAAACCCCCAGATAGCCAATTTAAGAACGAAACAAGCGACGACAAATAATTTAACTAATATAGTTTGACCATTAGGTACCGCTGTACCGAGTAGGTTAAAAAAATCGGCTGTTACGGCAAGTACACATATGGAACAATGGAAACTAAGCCTAGTTGAAAAAATACATACCTGCCATTCACTCCAGTGAAGAAATAGGGTTGTAATGTTGTTTTTTAATTAATTGATCTGCAGTAACTTAGGTAATCTTATGGCGTTAATTGATTCCAGCGAAATAGGAATGCAATAATGTCATTTTTAAAAAGATCGCAGACACAAATAACAAGAGTGTGCCATTTTTATTGTTTGTAGGTAGTTTCTGTACTATTTCATATTTGTGCTGCTGTCGTCGTATTTTCAGTCTACCATCGGGTCTAGGATACTAATATAATAATACCTATATAGATGTTTAAAATATATGTGTTCAACCTTCGTGGTGTGCAGTCAAATTCTCTTTATGATGCTTCGGTTGCGAAGTGAAACGTTAGTTAAATTTATAGTAGTGTGTGTATTTTTGGAGCTAATAAAAACAGTTTAGTGCTATGTGATGTATGGAGCTGGGTATATTTGGAAGTCTTTGGCTTCTGGTAACTCCAATCCATTCATAGCACACTGTTTTTTTCTGTTTTGACACGCCATAATACTTTTTTTTTGGCGGAAAATTGCAAGTTAAATAATTTTATTTGGATTTACTTAAGTATGCATTTCTAGAAAGTAACGCCTTCTTCTGTCAATCGTTCATGAATATTTTTTTTATTTTATTTATTGTTATAGGTACACATAATATGTACGTTACAAGATGGAGATCAAGCGCTCGGCAGTTTAGACGGCTAGAGATAACCTATATAACAGATAACCCTGATCTATAGAAACCATAAATGTCATAGGTGCGTCGCTATCCTGTTGCCGGGTTGTGTGTGGCTAATTTATACATAATCGAAACATCATAGTGCTAAACATTGTTAAAGTATTTTAGTACTTATTATTATCCTTTCCCAATTTCTAACCCTTCTCATTTGAAAGCATATTTCATTGAATTTATATGAAAAGATCAAAATACCTATATTTTATTCAATCTATACCTACTTTTATACTGTTATTAATACTGATATATTGACTTTACATTATAATGTACTTCGACATTTAATTAACCAATTTCAACATTTAATTCAAGATTGTGTTATATTGAAATATGTACCTACTGGAGCTCAGTGAGGGTGATAGCACTGGAGGCGCAACCCCTCCGGTGCTTCCGCTGTATGGTCCCTGGCCATACAGGAGTCCAGTGTCCATCGCCGCCAGAGGCTCAGAAACGGCTCACTGACCTGTGCTTCCGATGTGGAGGCACAGGTCACAAGAAGGCCGTGTGCACGAAGGCTGAACCGCATTGTGCGATATGTGCAAACGCGGGGAAGCCTTCCGCACATGTAATGGGGGGAAGAAAGTGCGCCCCCCCAAAAGTGAAGGCTAGGGCTGCAACGCGGTTTGCAACGGCTGCGGTTACATCGCAGCAATCCGCTGGGCCTGACGCTCAGTCGGCCGTAGCGCCTCTGCCTGCCGCTACGACTGAAGCGGTGGAGGTTGCAATGTCCGACTAATGGACAGGGTCGGACATTGCAACCTATTGCAGACGAATATTAACCACTGTACCAGGGCTCAAGACTTGCTAATGCAAACCCTGGTGCAGTGGGAAATTGATCTGGCGGTTGCCGCTGAGCCGTACTGCGTCCCCCCTCGTTCCAATTGGTTGGGTACGTTGATGGCTCAGTGGCCGTTATAAGCAAGGAGGGTGGAGACTCACCCCCTCTCTCGGCGATAGAGAGGGGGTCGGGATACGTTGTCGCCGGTTGGGGGGAGTACACGGTGGTCGGTGTGTACTTCTCCCCCAACAGACCCGTCGTGGAGCTGGAGGCATTCTTGGGCCTCCTATCCGCGGCGGTGCTGCGTCAGGCGGGGCGTCAGGTCCTTCTCATGGGGGACCTGAACGCCAAAGCCCGGGACTGGGGCAATCCCTCCACCGACATCCGGGGGGAGATTGTCAGGGAGTGGGCCGTCGCCGTGGGGCTGAGCCTGTTAAACAGGGGCTCGGCTCACACGTGCGTGAGGTGGAACGGGGGGTCCGTCGTCGACCTCTCGTTCGCCAGTCAGGCCCTGGCAGCCCTAGTCCGAGCCTGGAGGGTGGAGTCGGAGGTGGAGACCCTGTCGGACCACAAATACGTCCGATTTAAGGTCTCCACTTCCGATCGTCCGGGAGGGAGGGCAGCGCCGAGGAGTTTCCGGCGCTGGGCCATCGCCCGTCTCGACCCAGCGATCGCCGAGGAGGCGGCGATTGTCC
>NJDD01002086.1:36274-74431 GCA_002245505.1 Calephelis nemesis
GCGAGATGGTGAATGCCAACGCGACCCCATCTCGCTCCTAGCCGGGCGGCAAGAAGGTCTCCGCAGGGGTTTTAGTGGGTAGGACTGCCCCAGTAGGAGGGTGCCGCTTCTCGACGGCGGCGCCGGGGCAGGAGGGCCTGGGCCCTAGCGAGTCCCACACTCGGGCCCGACCATCTGGGCCCGGTCGTGCGTAAAGGCATTTCCCCTGCGTTAACAAAAAAAAAATGTACCTACTTATATTGATTTAAATTATAAATACTATCCTCAAAATATTTGTTGTGTGACTATACCTACGCAGTGTATTATCAGAATCTAAGTTTTATCGTCTTCATATCTCAAAAGCCTGTTTTGTATGAGTAATAATCAAATATAAGCTTTATCTTTATGCAAATTTGATATAGATTTCATCTTTGCTCTTGAAATTTATATTTGTGTTTAGTCGCGGTTCAAATGCAGTATATAATAATAAATATTACAAACGGATTTCGTCATATTTAGAGTTTCTAGCAACATTGACATAGTAATGTGATGAATTTAGAGTTTTGACATTTAAAACAGTTTGATATTTCTGATTTGTCATTTGTGTTTTGTTTGTCAAGGGACGTAGTCAACAGTGGTTTGTGTCTTGTGAAGTTGTAATAAAACTTTGTTGTGTAAAAAATAAATAAAATAAAATTGTTAAAATGATTAACGGACGTGCATTACATTTTGTATTCAAAGTAGCCGATAGGACACTTACAGCTAAATTCTACCGAGAAATTCTTGGAATGAAGGTAAGATTACACATATTTTATTTAGTAAAATTAGTTATTATAAGTATTTATGCTATGTTTTCTAAACTGTTTCTGCAATAACCAAGTTAGTTACGTACGTTATTAGGTGTTGTACTTATTAGTTATACAGCTTGGTTGGCTTGTATTCTTATGGGGCTAATCTGAAAACATTTTAGAAGTATGATAAGTCATACGTAAAAACCAGTTTCTCGTCCAAGGTCGCCGGCTGGACGACAAACTAATTGCTGGAACAATGTAGACTATAATAGCTAAGTCTGTAAAACTCAACAAATGTATAATTTTGCATGGTTAGTACCACAAGTCAGTATGTTCATTGTGTTGAAGAAAAATATTGTATGCTAGTACAGGAGGTAGGCGACTCTTTTGCTCTGTAAAAAATATAATGATACTATCATAAAGCTGCCATTTGTCTTGAATTTCACTTTACCTACTTAGCAGGTACTACTACTTACAAAACAGGGCTTAGATTTTTAGTAAGATTCCTTCTTTGTAGTTTTCGCTATTCTGCAATTTCATTTAAGTTACTTATAATATGTTATAATAAATAACTATTAGAAAATTACCTACTCAAAAATATATAAATAATTTCTATGAATTGTTAGTAAATATTAACCATCTTACTACAAAAAAATTAAACACATTTGAATATGCATTTAACTAAACAGTGTATTAAGGTCATCCGCTTTTATCATGTTTTTGGTTGGATGTCAGTTTCAAACTGTGTTTAGCTAAACAGGTGTCTAAATATTTTATGTGGTAATAAATATAAAGGGATATGAGTAGATATTATATTTGATACTTGTCCCTGATAATGTTCAAAATAATATTTTCTTTGACAATACTATGATTTTTTACTTACATTTTCTACCATGCACATTGTTATTTCACTCAAGTAGATGAATAATTCAATTTTATTTCTAGGTTCTTCGACATGAAGAATTCAGTGAAGGTTGTGAAGCTGCATGCAACGGGTATGTACTCCATAGACATTAGGTTTTATCTGAGGCCTTATCATGGCATTATAAAGTAATTAAAAATAAAATCTCCTTTCATAAAAAGTCACCTCTTTACATACATAGCAATATTGAAAAATTACTACATAAAGATGTTTCGCAATAAGCTCTGATTGTAATAAATATATTTTTTTATTGTCTATTAACAGAGTATTTTTTAAAGGATTGGATAGTACATACATAGGCAGACTTCCAGATGGCAATTAATATACCAGTTAAAATTGATAAAAATTACAAACTGATAGTTTTACACACATTGAAAAAAATGATAAATTTACAGGGAGTAATTCCCATCCCTTGGGGATAGTGGGTATTATGATATTACACTGATTGAACACAGTTTTTGTTATTCCTTTTGGTCTAGGTATGCTAAGTAGAATAGCAGCAACTTGCCTGGGAATGAATATGCCATCTTACCTATTGCTACGGTCATAATGACTGTCATGTTATGGTTGAAGAGTTGAGTAGTAGACTTGCACAATCAGGCTTTCATTTCAGCCACAGGACAGTGACACACCTTTAACACAATACGTCTATAGACCACAGTTGTCTCTCACCATCAGGAGATCCATGATTTGCTGACCTTTAGCATAAAAAAAACTAAAAGGGGAGATTCTGCACATATATCAATTCATTTTCACTGTCTAATTCACAATTTCAAATTGTGACTTGCATAACACACATTACAACCTACCATTAAATCCCATTATTACTAAATCCTATTTTAGTTTTGAATAGATTTATAGGTTGATCTTACCTCTACATGAGATTTGATATTGGTGACATAACTAGTGGTAACAATATCAATGGGAAGTATTAAAAGTGACTGGAAAATTAGTCAAAATAATTGTCTTTGGCTAAAGATCTAGTGGTCCCACATTTGGTTTGTTTGATCATGTTTGTTTACCAGGTTAGGTATATAAATAACAAAGTTGCTCAGGATTGGATAAGCACTAGGTTTACCACCTATCATATTATGGTGCTAATATACTTTCAGCTAATCGTGAGTGTCCTGGTTGTATGTGGTTGTATATAGGATTATAGATACTCAGTTATTACAAAAATGTAGTGATTGCCAAGTGTGTTCCTGGGCCTTAAATTTAAATGAATATGGCAATTTTGTTACTATTTTATGCATGTTGTAGGTATATTTTACTAGGCTTAGTTTAACATTATTTTAAATTTAATTAATAAATACTTGTCCAGTCTAAGTACACATAAAAAGATGACAAAAACCTTGGTTCACATTAAGATTTTTATCAATATTTTATCTTTTAACTGTTTTTTTTTTCAGACCATATGCAAACAGATGGAGCAAAACAATGATTGGCTATGGCCCTGAAGACACACATTTTGTTGTTGAACTGACATACAACTATGGTATTACACATTATGATCTCGGAAATGACTTTATTGGCCTCACCATCCAATCCAGTGAGTGTTTAAAAAGGGCAGCAGCAGCAAATTGGCCAATAAAAGAACAGAATGGTTCAAAATATGTAGAGGCACCTGGTGGTTACAAATTCTTTCTTATTGACAAGCCACAGCCTGTGGACAAAGGTAAAATTTATTCAAGTTTTTAAGTTCCGGACTCCTTTGCAAATAGACCATCTGCCTTCCTGCCAGCAGCTCGTAAAAGGCGAGGATAGGCTTACCGTCACTAACACCGTGACATCTCACTCACCAGAATTGGTACCACCGCCTTACCTATTCTTGTCGCCGTAACGTTATTATGTGTTTCGGTTTGGAGGGTAAGGTAGCCGGTAAATTTACTTTTGCTAGAGGCCTAACATCCCGGACTCAGGTTGGCAACGCACCATTATTACCTTTGGTGTCTCTAGGCGGCGTAAATTTCTTACAATCAGGAAATCCATCTGCTTGTTTGCCTTTCAATATCATAAAAAAATTTAAAGTGACTATGACTAAGACAAGTTTTTTAGATAAAATGTGTGAGTTTTTTTATAAAAGGGAAAAACCAATAAATAAATGTAGTTTCAAAAAGATTTGCATGTCACCTATGATGTTGGTGTTTAAACACAAAAGATGTTGATGTGCTGTAATTCAGAGATTGCAATTGTTAGACTGTTAACAAATTGCTCTACGTAGATGGAGGGTACTCAAATGGAGCTCAAAAGTAACAGGAGGGCCTGTGATAACTGGGACAGATAAGGCAGTAGTTTTACTTAGGAATATAACCTGACACAAAAGAATATAACCTGACACAAAAACAAATTTTATTTTGTATTTAATGGTAATACACTAAAAACATTTCGTATTTTCTTGAAATGCGTGCACCTTAAGTTTCATTAAATAAGAATTTTGTAACCAAAACACCTAACAATAAAATGTTTCAATATTGAATATTTGTAAAGTTATATCTGTTTGAAAAATCTGATACTCTCATCATAAACTTTATGAAAGTAACTTAAATAGTTGGGACTTTGAAGACCACAGTTATTGATATCATTTCGTCATGTGATTACACATACAAAGAAAGAAATTATCAAACATTATTTTTGTAGACTTTCTATCTCTTTAGATAAGCGTGTATGTGCTGATTAGATGTACACTTAGATTTACATATCTGATTATTACACAATATTTAACCTTATCAAAATCTTGAAAACATGCAGTAAATTTCCATAATGTGTTACTGTACAGAATTCTTTATTTTAAAATATTTACACTTTTTTTGTATAACTGTTATAGTAAACAATTAAAATAAAAAAAAAACAGTTATCAATCTCTACAACTTTCTTTCTGATATGTAGAAATGTAATGAATTACTTTTAGATATTTATATACTTATTAATACGTGATGCCATAACTTTGGACTCCTATTTACGAAAATTGCGCGGACACAGGAACGTATAATTTGGCACACTTATAGTTTATATATAGGAGAAGTGCAGAACGCTAATACTTTTCAACAATAATGCTTATAAAGTACATTAAATCAATAAATAAAACAACCCACACTACCATGCATTTGACACACAAACAAATACATTGATGATTACGATAAAAGATCACAGATGACGCACAAATAAGTTTGGAAACAAAGTAGTTGGTCTTGAGAAATGAAGATGGCGTTCTTATCGACAAGATATTAAAATTTACTATGGTCGAATTTCGACCAATGGGCGATCACTAGTGATTATTATTTAGTCAGTCATCAATTACTTATTTACCCATCAACAAAGATCACATATTTTCACGCTATATCCCTCGCGGTCGTACAACTCTTTTTTTTTACAACGAGTGCCACGTGTCGCGATCCTTGCAGACCTATCTATTTTCCTCAACATTATTTTCAACATAACTTTTTTCATACATAATGTGCCGGTTTCAGAGACTTTTTCAGAGCTAATAAATTCTTCCAAGTTCTCTTATCCATAATGTTACAAAATAATATTAATTGCATCAAGTTGGGTAAATTGTACTAGTACAAATATACCAACTATAGATACTAGGAGTACAATTTACTAAATTAAGAATTTGGAAAAATAAATGTTTGTCACAAAACAATCTAAACAAAATATGTTCAATACTTAAGAATTTAAGAGTAGATTATAGACCTAGCTGTTAAAAAATATTGCTAAACTGTAGCTTACATTCACTAAGCTAAAATTTGTATAAAATACTTTTAAATAAATGTACTTGTTGTACGTTTTTACAAACAACATGTTATTGAGCTAGTGCTACCAGCAATTAGTTTTGCATTAGAAAAGAGAAAAATTATCAGACAGTACAAATATAACAGGCCCTCCCCTATACTGTTTCTGTACCAAATTAGTAATTGATTTCTGGTGTCCCCAAAGAAATCAAAATTAAAAAAATTTTATTAGTCAAATTTTTATATGTGTAATATACTAAACTTTAAAAAAAATATATGTACATCTTTCGAAAGCAAAAACTATGTGGGTTCGTTCTTCTAAGTACACCCTTGATTAGATAGGTACTGATAATACTATTTGTCTACTGAAATCACAGGGTTCATGGGGAACATATAAGTTCCTTGAAAGTGGCCCAAACAATCAGGCTGGTTATCTTCTTGCTGGTTATGACTATAACATCAACTAATTTGAATATGTAAACATTTTCAGATCCAGTAGTTAAGGTTGCTCTAGCAAGTACAAATCTAGAAAGATCTATTGCCTATTGGAATGGCCTGCTCACACTAAAGATCTTCGAAAAGAAAGATAAATCAGTGCTCGTCGGATTTAGCGAGGATCAGGCGAAACTCGAATTAGTAGAAATTGGTGAGTAAACATGAAATCTGATAAGCCTATTTTTTTCCCCAACTTCAAAAAAAATCTCTGTGTGTTGGAGTTGATCTATGGAAAAAGTTACAAAATATTAAACAAGCAGTAGGCTGCGGCCCTCCTCATGGTATGAGACGATTTTTGACTATAGACACCTTAAATGTTAATGGTGCGTCGCTATCTTATGGCAGAGATCTAAAGCCTTGTGTGCATGCTTATCGGCTATCCTACCCACCAGTAAGCACTGACCATATGGGACCTATATTAGGTAAGGTAGTGGCACCAATCACTTAAGGCGGTAGTACCAATCTGGACTAGATTACCACCAGTGGGCGTTGGGTCTTCACATCCCAACGCCTACGATCTCTGTGTAGTTGTTACCATATCACAATAATACACATTTACGCTTACTTAAGAAAGCGATAAGCAAAACAAGCAAATAACACGTATTGGCTATTTAAAATTAGGTAAACAATGCTTTTCTTCCGAACGACGTGTGATAATGATATCATATGTATGCTTATGATATAAATGGTGCACTAAAAACAAATTATACTGTTTAGTACACAAAAGCAGTCGTATCGCTAATAAGTGACCTCTACCAAACAACCCTGCATTACCAAGACAAATAGCTGCTATTATAGTAAATAGGAAAAACTTCACTATTTTTTTGCTTCAGTGTCTATACTTAGCTTATTACGTCCACAGATGAACCGGTTAACCGTGCGAAGGCGTACGGCCGGATAGCATTCTCGTGTCCATTCGACCAACAGCCAATCATCGACAAGAAGATCCAGGATGCCAAAGAGAAGATTCTGACGCCACTAATATCCCTGGACACCCCGGGCAAGGCTACTGTCCGAGTCATTATCCTCGCGGATCCGGACGACCACGAGATATGCTTCGTCGATGACGAGAGCTTCCGCCAACTGTCTCAAGTTGATCCTGCCAGTGATGCAGATTTGGATAAGTTTATCAAATCCGATAAATCTCGAGCTTAATATCAAGTCCACGAAATATTAATACAGCGCGACCTCCATATAACAAAATTAATTAGAAAATATTTGTTAAATCAAATAGTTTGTTACATTGTAGTTTTTTTTATAGAGGCTGGATTTGTTAAAGCTTAGTTTAAATATTGTTTATTATTGAAAATAAAATTAAAAAATAAAACAAAAGTTAACGAAATCCGTTAAATGTAGGTAAGTATTGCCAATTACTGTTTAACAATAGTTCAAAGTTCGTTATAAAAATGTTATTAACAAAAGTATTTATAACGTTAGTTTAACGGGCAGTTCTATGAGATTTCACAAAATTTATCAATTCAAGGAAATCTCTATATTAAGGCTTGTTATATGAATGTTGCACTGCATCCCCATTTTATGTATTCCATTATTCTTAAGCATTCACAAGTAACAAAATGTATAAACTTCGAATATTACAACACTGTTGGCTTAAAAGTTGACTGTGTATTAATAAAAAATAATAGTTCTCGTCCAATGTAAGGCCACTATTCTAAAAGTCCATACTCGTACATTTCTATTCAAACTGTACGGAAATCGATGTAAGTATGGACTTTTGGGATTAACGGTACAAAAAAGTTGCAAAAAATGAAAAGTAAAATACTTACTTGAATTTCGAAAACAGCATAGTTATGTTTGATATTTAATAGAAATTGAATAATCTTAAAACAGATTATCTATTTTATTAATGCGAATTTAGTTGAAAAAACAGTCACATGTGTCAAACACGTAAAAATATATTTAAACATTTTCTATTCTATAGGACATAACTACCCACGTTAACGGGTAAGAAAGGAATTAAAAATTGCGCCACGGGACTCGAATCCTCAGTAGCTGAAATAGTTAGAGCATTCGTCAGCTTGAGATGAAAGGTTACAGGTTCAAATCCTGTCTGGGGCGACATTTATGCTTTCTTTAAAATTTATATATATTTCAGCATAATTTTAACATCATCTGTTGTTGATTCTTTGAATTCTGATTCTCGAATTTAATTCCGATGTTTGAATGATAGTAACAAAACAAATTAACATGACTCTATAGACAATTAAGTAAGCACAATGTTGCACTTTATCACGGAAGCTTAAAAATCTGTCACCGTAAGAATAAATAATAATTTTAACATATTTTTAACTAAAACATCTAAATTTGTATAAAAGCTAATTTAAACACTTTTAGAAAATTTGTCACTCTATTTTTGAATAATCAATTTTTTTGTAAATTAATTAATTTAAATTATTTAAATTACTACAAATAAGTAGTAAGGTTTAAAACTACGTATTCCACTTCGTTTTGAGGGAGCCAACTTCCTCACTTACGTGGCTTTTGTAATATTTATCAAGTATTTTGAGAATATTATCATACTATTAACACACATTCATCAAATAATTAACTTTAATTTCATTTAATTAATAAACACTTACCACGAATTTAATATTAGTGTACCCCGTTACATTATAAGTATTACTTATTCTATGTTCTCCTCACACCTATAATTTTAACATAAAATTTAATAAACAAACTTTATTTATAATATTTGTTATAGTATTTAAGATTAATAAAAAGAAAATCTAAGACTTTATTATTATTATTACACTCTGTTTTTGTTGAGTAAACTATTTGTTGTATTATTTTAGCATAAATAAGAAACTTTCAATAAAGTTTCTTAGATTACTTAATTCAAAAAAAATGTATTTAAAAATGAAAATATATGCAATAAAAGAAGCTTGATACGCTTTAAGTATTTAAATTTTCTATAAAATTCATATAAATGCACTTTTGTTTCAAATAAACTTAATTGAAATGTCTCTGAGTTTATTTTACTTGTCTTTTAACCGACTCTGAATAAGAGGAGTTTATAAATTTGACCGCTTTTAGTATGTTACGCGATTACTCGATCACTAACAAAGAGGTTTTTGTGGTTCTTTTTAGTTAAGCTTTGAGGGTAGGTCACCATCCGACTAATGGTTTTTTTAATTCAAATTAATGATGATTTTTCGTTTATAAATATGTCGACACGCACAGGTACCACTTGTATGGTCCATGTGAATAAAGATTTTTCTGATTCTGATTAAATTTCCGTATCGTTTACCTACCTGTATGTTATAAATACAAAAAACTTTCTCGTATTTTATAAAATGTAATGTTGTTGTCTAGCACGTATTTTTTGCATAAAATTTAACTTAGCGGTCCAGGTGTTGGACTTTACTTCTTGAGATTCCGGTTTTGTTTCTGCAGCAACAAAATAGATAGTTCTGCAGCAATTCGCTTGTTGCCTTATTCATTTTTTGCCGAAATAGCGTAAGTGTCCGATATTTTCCTGATATGTGCTGGCGGGATAGGATATCCGGTAGGCAGATAGTGGCCCAAGATCGGTTATAAGATAGCGATGGACCGTTGTTTCTTACCATCAAGAGATCTCCCCGATTATTTGCTATTAGATGTAAAAAAAATGTTATGACCCCATTTAGTTTGTAAACTAAATTAGTGTTGTGGAATGTTTGTTTGTTCAACGTTTTAATTACTTGGCGGATGGTAGTGGTGGTAGCCATCCTCATTACGGTAAAATACCTACCACTACTGACCACATGCTAGAACAACCAGAGCCGGATTTGAGCAAAAGATTAAATTAAATAGATAAAAGCTCTGTAGAAAAAAAAAACTGTTTTGTTATAAATAATTAGACAAAAATTTTCCCCGTCTTGGTCCGGGTTCCTTTGTAGAGTAGACCGTCTGCCTTCCTTGCCAGGCAGCTCGTAAAAGGCGAGCAAAGGCTCACCGTCACTAACACCGTGGCATCTGATTAGGTGGTAGAATTTAGCAGAGACTCGCCCGGATTGGTACCACTGCCTTACCTATTCCTGCCGTCATGACGTGTTCCGGTTCGGAAGGTAAGGTAGCCGGTAAACGTACTTTTGCTGGAGGCCTAACATCCCGGCTTCAGGTTGGCAACGCACCATTACCACTTTTGGTGTCTCTAGGCGACGTGAATTTCTTAACATCAAAAAATCCGTCTGCTTGTTTGCCTTCCAATTTCATAAAAAAAGAAAAGCTTTTTCTTTCTTTGAGCGGGTAAAGTAAATATTTAAAAATCGTCGAGATCAATCACACGATAGACGAGTTTGTGATAATCAGACCAAAAATAATTAGCTTGTAGGTAACCTCTAGTTTAATTTTGAATCATATTCATATTAGCCCATTCATTCAGTTTCTCTCTTCTTTAACTTGGCCTTAGAGGAACTTTCAAAAGTTACTCATTTTATTTATTTTTAAAATATTGGAAGGCAAACAAGCAGAGAGATTTCCCGATTGTAAGAAATTCACGCCACCTAGAGACACCAAAGGTGGTAGTGATGCTCAACCACATACGCTACCTTTAGACGCCAATGTCTAAATCCGTCGTTGGGAATGTTACTCGGAATTTGAAGGAAGTACTATTTTTTACTTATTATATGTGATAAGACAGCAAACACACGGCTTTCATAAAGATAAGAGATAACTGTGACATAGATGTTGTAGGTGCGTAGCGTTCTTTTGACCAATGTGTTCGGCCAATTATTATACAAGTTTACCGGCTACCCTGCCCTAGGGACCGGAACAAGACACTGTTATGGCGGCAGGAATAGGTTAGGCAGTGAGCGGCACTCTACCACCAGTAGTCTTGTTGATACCTAATAACCCATTTTTTCAACAACATTCTGACAGGAAGGCAGATTGTCTATTCCACAAAGGAGACCCGGTCCAAAACGATGTCTGATTTTGATATATTCATAAGGCTTGTCCCTATTTACTTGTAAGTTTTGCGGGCACCAACTTTGTTGCTTTGCTTAACCCCAGCACAAAAAATAAACAGCTATTATATTTTGTGATACATACATACATACATATCTTCACGCCAAGTCCTTTACAGGGTAGGCAGAGGGTATCGAGTGCCAGACCTCACGATCCCTACAAACCTGCCTTGCTTCCTTCACATTACTTTTTATACAAACACGCCGGTTTCGGAGTGTATCACAAATATTCTTAATACTACTCAGTATTTTGTGACACTAGCGACAACCCTAATAAAGTACATAAGTACTAGGTAACAAATAAACACATTTAAAAAGCCGGATAAAAATAGGTATTTGCATAAAGTTCGCGTGACCCCGCCAACGGTAACCACTAAAACAAATCGCATTACATAGCAAATTGCAGCAGAAGCGAGTGGCGTGAACCGATTAATAAGCGGATATTCGTGGACGAATTGCTTAAGAGCTCGTTTGCCTTCCAATATCATAAAAAATAAAAGACGGATTTCCCAATGATAAAAAATTCACGCCGCCTAGAGACACCAAAGGTGATAATGGTGCGTTGCCAACTTGAAGTCGGGATATTAAGCCTCGAGCAAAAGTAAGTTTATCGGCTACCTTACCCTCCGAACCGAAACATGTCAACGTCAAGCACAGATGTTGTGGCGGCAGGAATAGGTAAGAAAGTGGTACCAATCCGGGCGAGTCGCTGCGAAACTCTACAACGTAGTAGGATGTCACGGTGAATACATTTATTGAAAGCAAAAAAATGCAATGAAAATAAGACATTTATTATTTACCTAATGTAATAATTTTTTACACTCAAATATAAGATTTCCAAGAACTAGACTAGAGTGGAATCTACGACGTTTACAAGATTTCGTTAATTGTATTTGATTTGACTATACGAGTATTTATTATGTTAACCCCCCGGGGAATTATATTTTGTGATATTACTCTTAATACTTCTCAGCTTTTTGTGACACTAGCGACAACCCTAATAAAGTACACAGGTACTAACAAAAAAAAAACACATTTAAAAAGCCGGATAAAAATAGGTATTTGCATAAAGTTCGCGTGACCCCGCCAACGGTAACCACTAAAACAAATCGCATTACATAGCAAATTGCAACAGAAGCGAGTGGCGTGAATCGATTAAATAAGCGGATATTCGTGGACGAATTGCTTAAGTGCCACATCGCGTGACTATCACCCCTCACAACCTGGGCCATGGGAATTGGAAGACTTTGATAAAACCCCACTGACACATTACCTCGTAAATAACGAAGCTTTGATAGGAGACGATCTTTTTTATACTACCTAATGTAGAGTACCTAAACAAGCATTTTCTGGGGCCCTACCTTAGACGATTCAAAGAATATTACGTAGGTATTTCAGTAGTACTATCATCGAAGAAAAACAATCTAAGACCAAAGCCATGGACGTATAAAAAAAGGACATGTAAAAATAGTTGCTTTTAAATATGTGGATATTTAGTAATATCAAAATAATACTGATTTAACTGTTTATGATAAACCCTGAAGTTAAAGACACTAAAGTAAGGATGATAGCCTCCGTGGACGTCGTCAGTCAAAGAACACGGGTCTTCTGATGGTAAGAGACAAACGTGGCATATAGACAGCGTAGATGTTATAGGTGCGTCGCGGCCGTGGCCGAGATGTTGGACTAATCGTGCATGTTTACAGGTTATCCTACCCTTTAGATCGGAATATGGCAGTCATTATGGCGGCAGGAATAAGTAAGGAGTTATATCGCTACTCGAGCAAGTTGTGCAGTACTTTTCCACCATCTTATTGCTAATAATCTATTTAACCTATGTTCGTCTCTTGCAAGCTGTTCGGCAGAAAGGCCTATCCTGCTTAACTGTACCGGACCAACACGTACAATAATATAGGTGTAGAGAGATTGGATCACGTACATACCTGGCTGTAGGAATAGGTAAAGCGGTGCATCATTACTCGGGAAGCTACTGCATTGCACTCTACCACCAGTAATGTTTATCCTCTTTTTTTTGAATGAGTAAATTTGTTGCTAATCTCGCGATTTTGTGCAACTTCACCGACTAGTTTTTCCTCTAACACGACTAGGATGTATGTGTATCTTTGCACTAAGTGCATAATATTGTATGTTGATAGCAAAAAGAAAGTTGTTTTTTATATTTTCCTAATGAAAACGTGTTGCTCGGAATTAGATATGCGCTCGATTTGTGATAGGCTTGGCACCTATCATATTGTGGAACTTGTGTCTTCGGCTTGCGTGGGTGCCTGGTTGTACCTTTGCCTAATTCTGCGGAGATAAGAACGTAAAGATACTTTACTTTTTATTAGAAGGCAAACACGCAGACGGATTTCCTGATGGAACCTAGCCTAGGGACACCAAAGGTGGTAATGGTACGTTGCCAACCTGAGGCCGGGATGTTAGGCCTTGTGCAAAAGTAAGTAAGCTACATGATATTGTATGTTATCCTAGCAACATGCACTGAACTAGTAGGTATCGAACAAATTAGGTCAATTCGGGGAGGCAATTTGTCTACCGAAATCAAATTATTTACGTGTAGAGTAACATGCTGAGATTTAAATTGGCAATTTGTCTTTCGCTTGCCATATCTACAAAAATTTGGACATTAAACATTTTCTGTTCTGGGCCCTCGGAACGAATTACATTATAATGCTCGAAATCAACAATATTTCGTTCGGTGGCATACCTTTACGATTTTCAACGATTACTTTGTCGCCTTGAATTTGTGGTTGATCTAGCGGTTAGGGTGCACGTCGAACGCCATCGACGATCGTAAAGCTTGGATTTGATTCCCGCCTGGAACAGACATTAGTGTGATGAACATCTAGATATCTGATTTTTGTCATGCTGTGTTAATTAAATTTATTCCGAATTTTTGTCTAGCCTCTAGTAGATCCTATCGCATCTGCGTTCATGGATTTATGGATGGATTCTCTATTTCATTGTTCCAGTTTTTTACGAAATTGCGATTTTGTGTAGGTTAACTATATACTTAGTAAGAAACGTAAAACTAGCTCGAAACCTTTTTTGATTCTCTTTTTTTATGATATTGGAAGGCAAACCAGCAGACGGATTTCTTGATGGTAAGAAATTAAAAAATATCCCTGAAGCCGGGATGTTAGTCGGGTCATTCTACTTTTTAGAGCAGGTTTTTGTGTCCCCCGTAAAGAAAATCTGATAATGCCGTTTTGTTAATAGTGTAATGTAAAACATACGCTGTATGTGAGACTACCGAATTTTTTCTTCTACTTTTATGAAAGTTGGATTTTAAATCTATTACATATTTTAAAATATGTAGGGTCACAAAGTGGAGGTTCATGGTAACATAGTTGTCTTTCATAGTAACGCAACATGTCCCAGACCTAAAGCGCAGACAAAGTTAACCGCAAAAGTATTTTTCTTTCAAAGCAGCCCTATGAAGAAAAAATGAAATATAATAATGAAATAAGAACGCATTTTTTCTGTTTTCATTACATATTTTTAAACTGTTCAGTTTTTTTCAAAAAAAATTAAATAGTTTTGTCCCTAACGAATAATACCAAAACGGTTCCACTATGTTACTGGCATTTTCTCATAAAACTATTCGATGTTGAGGTTTCACTAACCACTCGCTTCATTCGTTTGACTGTCAAAGACAACTGCGGGGCGGGGGAGATCTCTGCTAACCGCGTGACGCGACTCAATCGCCACCATATTGTGAATAGCGTCGCGTATGTTTATTTGGTGTACACTTTGTTACTCGGAAAAATAGTAAGATTTTCAAATTTTATATTATGTTTTAAATATTGAGAGTAGCATTCATGTCACATAATTATGTTCTTCTGTAAAATTTTCAAATCACACGGTAATTTCGGAAATATCAGGTACCACCTTGTTATTTTACGACTGTGTTACCAGACAAATTTGTTACTCCGCTGTGACTCCGCTGTATATTGCATGAAATTTACTCCTCAGATTCATAACGATAACAGTGATTATGAACCTCTTTCTGCATTGAAAGATATTTCCAACATCGACGAGCAATTTACTTAGTATATCAAAACAAAGCGACGACTTCCATAAAGAAAATCTGCATCGTAGTAAAATAATTCCTGGAACTTACGTATTCTTGAAGATACAAGGTAAAAAACGAATTTACAAATACATAGCTTCTGCACTGAGCGATGTTGATGAGGATAGATATGTAAAAGTCGTATTTTATAGAGTTGCAAATGTAACTGGAAAACTATTTAAAGCTTGCGACACAGACATTAGTGAGGAGCATTATATTAACATTCTTGAAGCAGTTTCTGTACCAAAAAAGATTTTCAGAGGAAAATGCGCATACTATACATTTCTTAACCTTTTAGAAGTAATCGAGCAATAATTGAAACTTTTGTTTCATTTTTAAGTAACCTAGCCTGTGTAAGTACTGTGATTTAGCTAAAATATATAGTATTATTAATAAAAGCATTATTTACAATCTTTATTGAAACTAAAAGACCGATCATAATAATTAATAGAAACTTTTTGTGTAAGACAATGTTCTATTAAAAACAATTTTGTTATTCTTGAACAACTGTGTTACCATCATGTCCCTACTTCTGCTAAGATGTTTTTCGCTTTCGGTTGTATAATTGGTTTCTAAATTGTATTTCGGTTATACCAGATGCATTATAATATATATTTTTATGAATGTTAAAATTTTTGCTTAGATATTTTTACGCGCGTATATGTTACGTTAAATATTTTTAAACAAAACTGCACAACAGTAACACAGCAGTCTTTTAATTGTAATTTATAAGACTTAGCAAATGATTACTTTTACTTATAGATAGGAGAAAGAAAGATACATGTTTTTTAAATACGTTTTGTTAATTTTTGTTGTTATAATGAGTGACTTAATTAAATGCCTAATAAAAATAATTTGATTGGTAACATAGTGGTTTGATTTTTCTACCTTGGTCGACAATGTCATTGTTTTTAGAAAAATGTACGTACAAAGCTCGCTGCTGACATTGGTTTGCGATAGTTTAGCTATGATTACACATACACACAACGAAATAACTTAATTTATCTTTAACCAATATTTTTTTAAAACCGTTACAACTAGTGCCAAAAACCTGCAGTAAAAAGTAGAATGACCCAGTCCTCGAGCAAAAGTAAGTTTACCGGCTACTTACACTCCAAACCGGAACATGCCATGTTGTTATGGCGGCAGGAATAGGTAAGGCAGTGGTACCAGTCCGGGTGAGTCGCTGTGAAACTCTACCACCTAGTCAGATGTTCCGGTGTTAGTGACGGTAAGCCTATGCTCGCCTTCTACGAGCCGCCTGGCAGGAAGGCAGATGGTCTATTCTGCAAAGGAGAAATTTGAAATTCTACAACAATGACTATACAACGATATCGTTAATTAAAGTAATCCCCAAAAATCCTAAACCGATTTGATCAGATTTTGAAATAACTTGTAATTTGACTCAAAAGTTATCGCGATATGTCAACAAGTTCCGGTGGGAGAACTATTTTAATTTTAAAAGCAGAGCAAAGTCGCGGTCAATAACTATAGTTATAGTATAAATATAATATGTAATAAGAAAAAAATTAAAAAGTAATAGACGTTCTAAGAAGAAGTTAAAAGATATGAATACGGAGAGGCGGTCGCTTAGATTCGCGAGCTATCATAAATTTGGTGGGTATCGGTGAGACCAGGCAGCGGCTGATCAATTCGTCCGAGTGAGGGGCGCGTGCGCGGCGACAGCGCGGCGACGGCGCGGCAGTGCGCGAGGTGTCGCCTGCCGCGCGCCATGGCCGCGCCGCGCCAGCTCCGCTGACGACCGCACCCGCGCCGCGACTCGCGCGACCGGACTCTCGCGCGACACAACTCGCGAGACCACCTCCTCGCCCGACCGACCGCTAGGTAAAGTACCCCCCACAACCTATGTGACCTGAACTCGTCTTGTGGTGCCTCGGTGATTACCACGGTGTGTTCCACTCTCGACTGCTCTCATGCTCTATTGGTTAGTCTAATCGATTTATTATATAAGTGTTAACGTCTATGTATCATTGATCAGGTCGCCCAGGTAAATAAACAACTTTTTCATTACCGTAACCAAATAGTAGCGAAGCTGCGTCGTTGGGTTATGTAACTAGCTTTTATGAGCTTCTTACCTTGGTTATGTATCGTGTACAATACAATAATCAAGAATTATTCAATAATTTACTGCTTTTTTTATTAATAAACAATTAACCAACTGAAATATTTAATTTTTTGCATGAAAATTGTAACGATAATAGCTATATTTTGATTTCTAAGCATGCCCTTTTTCCTTTGTTGAACATAAGACTTCATCAATCCTTTCAAGGCTTAGCAATTTCATTTTATATACCATAACAGTTTTTTTTTATTTTTTACTATTCAATCTAGGCCTTTCACTGTTTTTTTAAAGTAAATAATTAGATCTTTGTAACCTGCATTAGTAGCTTTTTTATTGGGTATAAGTTTGGCTTTGTGATAAAAATGTACGTGAAGTATTACAAGTGGTGCATAAATATTTTGTTCGTGGTATTTTTGACTAATGAATAAAACTGAATTATGAACTAAATAAAAGAGATTTATATTCTTCGATGGTTTTGTACTATTACAAAAATATCATATCTTAATATGACAGAAACATATAATCATCGTCTATAGACAAAAGATCTTATTGTTTGGTTGCCGAACTAAAAAAGCTCAAGTTGCTTAAACTCCATCTTTCAAACCGTAACAAAATAATGGCGGGCACCAAGGTAATCTCAGCAAGAAATGTCTACTCTTCAGTATTAATCTGGGCTAGCCGCCTACTATGACTGACTAATTACCCCTTTCCACAAACCTAAATCACTATAACATTTTACTAGCCGGCGATGGATATGATGAAGAATTAAAGTAAATATGTCATTGATTTTGTGCAAACCAGTGATGAGATACGTCATTCACCTTTAAGATAAATATTCCTATTCTCCTTTACTTATACTCCTGTACCTATTACTCTTTTTCATTAAATATATGTATAATGTTGGTAGCTAGTTATAGCTAGTTTTATTAGATGGTGGAGTGCTGTATAGCAACTTTCCTTGGTTGGTATAATAATACATAATTCGGAAAGTAGGGTGGCCAGTAGACATGCAAATAAGTCCTGCTACTCCGGCCAAAGGATATCAACGCCCGTGTAACATCCATGGTATATAAAGGCCACGTTAGTCTATATAAACGCCACGTTAGTATCTTATTTTAACACCGGAAAGCCGTTTGCCTATACGCTATATTTGCCTTGTCCCGTTAGTGTGTGATGATATATTCCTTAATAAAATAATAGGTGTATCGTTATACCTTCCCTTACCATAGCATAAAATAGATAGACTATGTAATTTTATTCTGTGGTCTAGCGGTGCAGGTGTAGGACTTGACTGCATGAGGTCTCGGGTAGGATAGGGTAATTACAATAAATTAAAACTCTAGCAAAAGGATAAGGAGGAAGGAATATACCATGACCGTCTTTGGTGCTTGTTTATCCGTACTTTTTCGCATTTTTTTTGGATGATAATGGAAGGCATACAAGCAGACGGATTTCCTGATGGTAAGAAATTCAGGTCGCCTAGAGACACTAAAGGTGGTAATGTTGAGTTACCAACCAGAGGCCGGGATGTTAGGCCTCGAGCAAAAGTAAGGTTACCGACTACCTTACCCTCCGAACCAGAACGTCAACGGCAACGGCACGAGTAGGTAAGGCAGTAGTACCAATTCGGGCGAGTCTTTGCGAAACTCTACCACTTAGTAGGATGTCACGGTGTTAGTGACATCAAGCCTATGCTCGCCTTTTACGAGATGTCTGGCAGGAAGGAAGATGGTCTATTCTGCGAAGGAGCCTGGATTAACACGGGTATAAGCATCAGTACAAAATTGCTTAATCATAATAAAACCTTAATATAATTAATCATCTTTTACAATGGAATGAAAATCTGGCCATCACAAAAGGTTGGTTGATTAAAAGTCGTTTCCACTTGGGACCGCGCTACGAACATTATCAAAAGGGCGAGACGTGCTACGAACGGGCTACGAATAATAGGTAGAGCCCATGTAGAGTTTGCTGAAAGGCGTCAATCAAATATACGAAATATGTTTTGTTATATTATAATTAATTTTTAAACAATTAAGTATTAGATCATGACAAATAATAATAAAATAAGAAATAAATGTAAAATAATTATAACGTATCATAAGACGTATTTGATATCGATTTGTTTATTACAATTCTTCTTACATTTGTTTATTACATTTCTTCAATGTCAGTGCCAAAACCCTTTGAACGCATAAATATACATATAAATCTTCAGTCCAAATCCCTTGCAAAGTAAGCAGAGATTTTTTTTGGTATGTTTTTAAGAGTTTTTAAGAGTGTTTAATTGAGCACAATGTGTTGAGGGGAATTTTGCAAACTTTCATAAAAACAATATATGAACGATCAGCGAACAAGCACACGGGTCTCCTGACGGTAAGAGACAACCGTGTGCCGTCCAATGTCTGGGTTGAAACTATCAATTGTGCAAGTCTACCGGTTACCCTAACCTAATTATGATTTTCGGAGATAAACCAAGAAACGCTTCAACAAGCAACGCGACCGGACGGGAAAATGATAGTCATTATGGTGGCAGGAATAAGTCAAGCGTAGGATCCCAGAATACTTTATATCCCACTCACTCAAGGAAGACTCTGTAGGAGAGAGGTAAAAGTAAAATTGTGAATTGGGCCATAAGTTATTACCGCGTATTTCGATTTTACTCATTACCCCGTGTTGGTCCGGGCTTCTTTGTAGAATAGACCATCTGCCTTCCTTGCCAGGCAGCTCGTAAAAGGCGAGCAAAGGCTCACCGTCACTAACACCGTGAATTCTGACTATGTGGTAGAGTTTAGCAGCGACTCGCCCGGATTGGTACCACCGCCTTACCTATTCCTGCCGCCATAACGTCTTGACGTGTTCCGGTTCGGAGGGTAAGGTAGCTGGTAAACTTACTTTTGCTCGAGGCCTAACATCTCGGCTCCAGGTTGGCAACGCACCATTACCACCTTTGGTGTCTCTAGGGGGCGTGAATTTCTTACCATCAGGAAATCCGCCTGCTTGTTTACCTTCCAATATCATAAAAAAAAAATACGTTTTTTTGTAGTACCTATGTTTTTTGTAGTATGTCCCGTATTTTTAAAGTTAAATTAAATTAAAAATACGTTTTTTAATGTAGAAATACCAGATATATCAACGCTTAATCTAAAGTGACCAAATTCTCGTTGTTTATACATAACTAGCAGTTTTACGCAGCTTCGCCTGCGTAACTTGGCTTCTACTGCACCGATTTCGATGAAACAAAGCCTATGTCACTCAGGCTAATGTAACATTCTAAAGGTGAAAGAATTTTTGAAATCGGTTCAGTAGTTTCGGAGCCTATTGATTTCAAACAAACATTTGTGTGATGAACGTCTAGACGTCTTTTTGTATTTTTCGGTCTGGGTATGTTTCTCTAATATATTTCAGTATACATATATATTATGTATAAGTTTGTCTATGTATAAGTATCGTTAACTAGCACCCATAACACAAGCGTACAATTTACTTATTTCAAGGTTTTATTATTAACTAGCTCCGGTGAACTTCGTTTCACCCGTTCAGTTTAAATATGGAAAAAATTGATGTATCACAAGCATACAATTTCCTAATTTAAAGGTTTTAGTTTTTAATTTAGGTAACTCAATTCTTACATTTGTCCGTTTATATTTTATTATTTACTTATACGTTACGATGTATCAAGTAGTCTGTCTAAATTGTTTCGACTACATTTTAAACATAACTCAAAGTGCTTGTGACCATGGAACAAGGTGTCTTCTAAGTCCCATATCTTAATCTGACGCGCCTGAGTAAAAAAGTAAGTGTAAAAATCTCATCTTGTGCTCCCTTACTACGATATAAACGTGGTAGAGATTTTATGCAATAAATATATAAATTCCAATTTGGTCTCGTGGAGGTCGCGTCACAGTAATTGGTGCTAATTAGCCGCACCGTCTGACACGTGTCCAGTACAAACGGCTTCAGTGCACAAATCTGTTTACAAGCGGAATTAGTTTCGGAAAGTTATCGGTGATTGTTTATATACATATCGTTGCATGCTGGAATTCCAAGCCAATTCCAATTCTGAATTTCCAAACAATATATTGTGAAAATTACAAGTGATATTTATAAATTGTGTAGGTTAGTGATTTTAGTAAGGCAGATTTATATTAGATAAACATTTATTTATGTCAAATACTATTTTTTGATTGGTGATTGAAACCCAGCAGTAATCTGTAAGTTTTTATGATCTATAAAAATGGATGAGAGGGTTAATTAATGTATACACTTTTTGGGCGCCAATATTAAATTGCATTTTTTTCACATTCTTTTTTAAACTTCTTTGCCTGATCAGAATAAAGCTGGAACTACGACGTGTTTAAATTAATTACATGACTAATATGCCACAATTGTACCTACCATTCAATTTTAAAAATCCGTATTTGCTAATAATATTTAAAAAAAGTATAAAATAACCACAAAGTCAACTGGTTATGGGAAATTTTCTCGTAAATAGATTTTAAAATTAACGCTCTATTTGTTTATTTATTGAAACTTAATTTTAAATTGTATTTTTATGCTAAGACAAATCGGTTAATTTATTAACAGAAATAATGTTATTAAAAAATAACCCAATGTTGGTCCAGGTTCCTTTGAAGAATAGACCATCTGCCTGCCAGCCAGGCAGCTCGTAAAAGTTGAGCATAGTTTTAACGTCACTAACACCGTGACATCCTACAAGGTGGTAGAGTTTTGCAGCGACTAATCCGAATTGGTACCACCGCTGTACCTATTCCTGCCGCCATGACTTCAGTGCTAGCCATTGACCCGTTCCGGTTGGGAGGGTAAAGCAGCCGGTAAGCTTACTTTTGCTCGAGGACTAACATCCCGGTTTCAGGTTGGCAATGCACCTTTACCACCATTGGTGTCTCTAGGCGGCGTGAATTTCTTATCAGGTAACCAGTCTGCTTGTTTGCCTTCCTCATCATAAAAAAATTGTAATGGACTTTGCTGTATTTGTTACTCATGAACGGACCTTTCCGCTTTTTTTACGAACGGTTGTTGACTTTGCCAATTTTGTTAGAAAGGCCTTTGCCTTTACACTTTGTGGCAATAGGCTGGTAGGATATTGAACAGGAGCTCACCAGTTTGGTACCATAGCTTTATAAAGTCCTAGTGCTATAATGCAAGTGTGTATTTTTTAATTGGGAGTGATTTTTCTAATTCCTACTTTTGGTGTCTATAGGCTACTGATTATCATACCGAGTAAAGCCCGGTTCCTATAATCTACGAACCGTAATCCGTCAGTATAACCATTGGTAGTTTGCCTAAAAGTAACGAAGCGTTGGTCATAGTTACACAAAATGTTTAGAGGTAATAATTGAAAACGAACGAATGTAGTTACATTTTGCACTATTCGTATAAAAACAACCATTTCTCCATACATTCTCATCATAAAAATAAACCGCTGTTTTAACAGATTTTTTTAAAGAACCCTCATCACACGACTTGAAAACTTCTTTCCATTTTAATTTTAAAGCGGTTTGCTGAAAGTTTTTTGCAGGCGCTTAATAAAGATGATTTAATTAAAACAAGTACCGAGCTCTACATTCTTATTTGTAACGACTAGTTGACTTACATACATACTGTTCTTAGCATCCAGAGACGAAGTAATATTAAATAGTTAGCGTTTGAAGCCCATTGCCCCTTAGGTGTAGTCTCCAACAACATCACTCGAGGATAGGCTTCCATTTTCCTACCAGAAGACTTCTACCACATAACTTCTCGCCATTTTCATGTCCTTTTAGAAAAAGTAGACCTAACACCACGGCCACAAGACAGACACGTACCTGTAGCATCTTTGATGTATTAAGGGTAAGGTTTTCTTTTACCATCAGAAGAGCTATGTATGTTCGCCGTTTTATCACATAAAGAGGCAGCTTTGTGATGATTGAGTGCTTTTAATGTTTTTACAACCACACATAATTATTACGTTTTCTCTTAAAGGAACTAATAAAATGGACCTAACACTTTATTATTTCTATACCTACTATACTAGTGAAGCGGACAGAATTTAAATGTTATTGTTTACGTGTCAACTCATTTCAACGTTTAATATTTGGATTTAATATTATCGTTTCTCAAAGTCAATGCTTAGATATAACTTCATTGAATAATAATAACTCGTCACATCCATAGATGCACGAACTATGATATCATTACAGATTTATTAATATCTTATGATTTAATAGGTTATATCCATTTTACATACATATGTATCTTATATCATATATATATGTAATCACCTGTGTGGTCCAAGTGTTGGACTTGACTTCATGAAGTCCCGGGTTTGATTTCCAGGTCGGGCAACAAAAAGAACACGTGTTTTTTCCAAATTTATAAAAGACATGTTACTCGGGATTGGATATGTACCCGGTTGGCGATAGGTTTGCCACCTATTACATCATGGAACTTAGTGTCTTCGGCTAGTCGTGGGTGCCCTGGTTGTTCCTCTGCCAACCTTTTCGGGGATATGGCCGTGAAGACACTTTACTTTAATAATATTAATTATAATAGTGAATATCCCTGAACAAGTTACACGAATTGAATCTAACCCCAAAGTAAGCAAATTATATGCTTGTGTTATGGGTGTTAGTCAACTATTATAATAGTACATAGAAATACTTCAATAGATACCAGAATAAATTTAATAAACAACCAGACCCGGAAATGCAGACATCTAAATGTTCATCTCACAAATGCCTGCCTCCGGCGGGAATAGGACCCAAGCCTCGCGTTTGGTTGATGTAGTTAGGCGTGTACGTTAGCAACTCGACCAACGAGGTGGTCATATAACATATATAATATATAATAGGTCATTTATACGGAAGGATTTTCGACTTGACACCACCCTCAAGTTAAACCGTATCTATTAATAGTTGAATGCCAACCTAGGTATCCCCGGGTGCCTAAATCTTTCTATCTTGGCATTGTTTTGTCAATATTTCATCAGTCATTTTTATATTAATTCTGGTTTTGCTGTTATATTTTGTAGTTATTATTGTATAACACATAATATTGGATAAAAACTGTCCTATGGGTTAATCCAAGATATCCTCTACGTGTGTGCCAAATTTCATGAATATAGGTTCAGCAGAAGGAGTAACAAACAAACAGACAAATTTTCGTATTTATTTAGCTTATGTCAGAGTCATGAGTACGGTAGGCCCTGTCAATGATTTTGCGCCTTTACAAAGACCGGCCTTCATTGGTACAAGTAGTCCATTGCGATGCTTCACTATGATTGGACCTTATACCAGTAGAAGCAAATAAAATAATAAAAATATGTGACCCGGCTATATGAACTAGCTGACCCGGCAGACGTTGTTCTGCTATTTTTTTAATATGATTATAGTAAAAAAATGTTGTGAGTCACCTTTATCACTTAGGGGTATGAAAAATAGATAGTAGCAGATTCTTAGAACTACTGGACATGCATATAAAATTTCGTGAAAATCGGTAAAACCGTTTCGGAGAAATACGGTAACAAACTTTGTGACATGACAATTTTGTATATAAGATTATGATCCCAACCCAGATACAGAGATAAGAGATTCCTTCCATGGAGGGACTATAGTGGGCAATCTCTTTACATTAGTGACATGTAGCGGGCGTGGTAAAGTGACATGAAGAGGATACTTTTGTAATACTTTCCATTATTTCTTGCCTGTGTATCACATGTGTACGTTGCGTAATTGCTATATATCACCACAAAAAATGTGAGTATCGATTAGATTTTATAATATAAGTACAGAGTACACAACACATAAAAAAGTGCCGTTAAAAGTGAAAACTTGAATATGTGTGTGTGCATTTTTAATATTTGGGAATGGTTAGGGAATAATTTTGCACGAATTGCTTTAATTATCAGTATGAAAGTACTGTCATTTATGTGGTAGAATACAATATTCATTTTTTGCGCTATCGTATACAAACATGACGACACGAACATTTGCGCAAGCTCCCTGCGCCGTCTAAACGAAACAGCAGACAAAGGCATACATTTTCGCCGCGCCGTAGAAAGAGAGGGGGATATTCCTCTCCTACGCTTCGCCGGCTGCTTACTCTCCATCCGTCTTACAAATTTTCGATCAGGTCACGTGTCCTAACGCGAGTTAAGGAGTTTTAGTCCATTCCAAAAAAAGTGCGAAACGTAACACAGAGTATTGGTACACTGAACGTCTAGGTTTGAATAGAATGGCGTCAGCCGTCATATGATCTAGTTCATAAATTATTCTGATACCATGTCCTATTTATAATAAATTGCAAATCGTAAATTTTACTCCGAAATAAAACAAAAAGTAGGTAGCATTACTCATAATGATAAACGAGGTCAAGTGTACGTAAAGGCAGGTTGCCTCTCAAACGAAGCCTACTTATCTGTTATCTAAAGGTGCTTAAGCCCCAAAATTCCCCTATGACTCTAAATTTACCACACAAAAAGAGATTTTAAGCGTGATCTTATCTGTTTTATCAGACGATACTGCGAGGTGCTCTAAGTCTGTCGTTTGTAATAAAATAATTGAATTCTATCTATTCTTTACAGTACAATAGTAATTTCTAGCAAATTTTGAAAAAGGAAGCAAGTTTCTAAAACCATTGTGTTTAAAGTCTGTTGACTTCAAATATTAGAGACAGTGTTCATTCAAGATGTCAATCTATTCTTTACAGTACAATAGTACTTTCTAGTATATTTTGAAAAAGGAAGCAAGTTTCGAAAAACATTGTTGTGTTTAAAATCTAACGACTTCAAATACTGAAGACAGTGTGTTTTCTTTAACATAACTAGATGTGTTTAAACGTGAATGATAAATGATGAAGACATCACCAATATGGATTACGGACAGTTAAATTTGATTGCGATGGTCTACGATTCGTTCAGTTGTATCAAAGAGCTCTTACATCGTGACGCACATGTATGTGGATTGCTTTGATTGAATAATTGAGGTTAGTATCATATTGTTTAATAAAGATATTTATGATTTATAGGAAATGTAAATGCGCTTGTTTTGTTTTTTAATTTTAATTCTATTAGAGATGATAGAGTCTACAAATTAACTGATACCCTCTCATTTCTGAAATGTATTGCTTGTTCCAAAACATTATACTATGTTTTATATAGTTTGCTTAATTTTGGTAGGCATTTTCTCTACAGATAAACCTATTGTGGGGTTTTTCACCTTTTTCTTGTAAAACTGTTATAAAATTAACAACTATAAATCCATACAAATATTATTTACCAGTACATAAACAGTTTTACTTATTCTCACTTCAAAACTGCAAGTTGTGGCATGTCCATAAGTTTTTATCACAAACTAGCTGAACCGGGGATCTTCGTGTCTCTTATTACAGTTTCTATCGAATAAATTAATGTTGTTTTTTCCATTTTCCCTGCAATTATCCCGGTTTATTTCTTCTTTAGAACCTTCCCCTGTTGCAAAATTGGTCCATAAGTTCAGTCGTGATAGGATGACCACTCAGAAGGGGATTCATTTATACGTATATATATATATATATAGATAGAGCTATCAAATGCAAAATATTTTCCGATCGATGATGACAAACACACTTATCTTTCAATATATATTTCAAAATGTTGTTAGCTTATATACAAGCAAAAGTAAAGATTAGAAAAAACAATTCGTAAAAAAAAAGTAATTTTCAATTGTAAACTACTTTTTATAATTAGACGACACGCAGATGCTCCCGTTGGTAAAAAATGCCTCTGACAAAAACCAAAAAAATAGTACTGCTTTCTCACCGTAAGCTGCCGTTTTCCAAAAAGGATGAATCGACAATAAAGACATGACATGACGTTCATGACGAGGTAGATGAAAATTTAAACATTGTATGTAACTCACAAACCACTATTTGGACCCTGATTAAATTTATATGGAAGGTCCTTGAAATCATGACCTGATTCCTTGTCCAAAGAAAAACTATTAAAGTCGGTTCGTTATCAGCCAATTAAATGCTTATCAAACATAAAAAATATATAAAATACACATAGTCAAACCTTTTTCTTTTTCGAGTCGATTAAAAACATGAATTTATAAGAATTGAAAAGAAATTATAGATTGACTAGCTACCTTTTTATCCCTCGATAGGTATAAAATCAGGGGCTAGATTTAGAAGTAGATACATTAAGCTACTAGTTTAATAGTTGCGTTCCTGTCTTCTCCAACTACGTATGGCGAATATTAAAATATTTAAAAAAAATATCTGACATTTATATTTTACGAAAATGAGGCAATCTGTGTTATTTTTCTAAAAATCGAAAACTTAAAGGCAACTACACAATTTTAAAAATAAGTTTAAAAACAAAATAATTAGAAGTCGTTAATAATTTGTGAAAATCATGCCGTGTTTTCATAGAACTAGATTAGATCTACCAGTTTATATACCAGATAAATATATACCAGTAAACATTAAATAAATAAATAATTAATTATCTATTACTATTAAAAAAACAGAGCATAACATAGAGATGGTTAGCTATCGAACCTATAGTTACTTCAAACTACTTGTCATAAAAAACAATCCAATCTACGGTTTATTTTAACACATCGCAACCTACGGTTTCGTCAACCTGATCAACAAAGCATCGCAACCTACGATTTCTTCAAACCGATCAATAAACCAACGCAACCTATGGTTTCTTCAGACGGATTTTATACGGGATTTTTGCAACCTAGTGTTTCTTCGTAATTCAACTTCTATTTTTATAGCAATATGTTGTTTACTTTCAGATACTCAGATAAACGTAGTAATATGAAATGACATCAATAGATGAGTTTGTCAATTCATCCGCATGGCTTATCAAGGTATCGAAACTACTTTTTTTTAATTGTGAACGTGTTTTGTTTGTCTATAAACCATCCCGCAAAGTTTATACATCTAGCCTCATGCTTCTACTTAATATGTAAGTATCGGTCTGTGTATATAACCATCACCATCAATTCATCCATCAAATCACAGGCGATAGTCGGACGAGACAAATTTTTTGCCCGGCCTCACTGACCGAGAATGACATCTGATCTAAAGTCATCCAAATTTTGCTGCTTGAGGTAATTTATTTATTTATTTGCGGAATGTGTGTGTTAAGAAGTTGTTACAAAGATATTTAAGTGTACCAACAGATTGCAAATGCAAACATTTAATTATTATTTATACGAATTAAACATTTCCGTATATTTTAACATATATAAATATTACAACATTATTTCTATTTATTACAAGCTATATCATTTATTACAAACAAATTGAAAGACATAATCATTTTAATCCTGTTTCCCAAAAACTACCAGATTAATATATTATGTGCTAGGAATAAAACAAATACTTCTATAATATTTACATATTTTATTTTTCAAATGGAGCACTTTAAACTGTTATTGTACTTAACAAAAGACTTACTCTCTAAAAATGCATGTTCAGGTGTACCTAATAATAATTTTGTATTTTTGAAAAAAATATATTTAAATGTATAAATATCTTAATTTGTATATCTAAGTGTATATCCCAGCTGTAGACTTGAAAAGTACCTACTATTCATGACGTATAAAATTATCCTAAACATAATATCATTATATATAATATATTGGTAATTTTAGGAGCTCCCATAACCATATTTCGCCTCCATCATCATATTTGCTCCATTATTTCATAACATTTCATCATCCTTCAACCAATAAGTATATGTACCTTATATCAAATTTAGTATCTACCAAAAATCAGCTAAATTGGTAACTGGATAACTGTTTTAAAATTGAGTTGCAAAACTACCTGAACAAACATATCTACCCTCATAAAGGCTAGCAATAATTTAAGCGCAATCAAATTCAATTTACTTCGACTTCCCTGGGGTTCAATCATCAGATACGGACTTGTTGATAATGGGATCACATCAGAGGTATGCTATTTCAGATAAAGAAAATATTTTTTTTAATTTATTCAGATATAGCAGAGAAACAGATTAACATACTAAAAAAAATAAAAGGAGTCGAACATTACCCCTTCTTTCCTCAAAGTCGATTAAAATAGACGTTAATCCTTAATTAAAATCTCTCCGATAGGAAACGGATTATAGCCTATATTGTCGAGAAAGTTGAAAGAGAATTGTATTACCGGAAAATATGAAGAGCGTCTCACAGCATGTTTAATTTTAATTGAACTACAACGCCGTTGTTGAAAATACATCCATTAAAAGCTAAGCTATGTTTCGTAACATAGTTTACAGTGCACCAAACTTATATGTTAACTAAACGGCGTCGCTAGCGTGACGTTTAGTGTTTCTGATTGAGAACTATGCTTAGAAAATAGCAACAATCCTATAAATATTGTAAATGCGAAAGTTTGTCTGTTTGTTTGTTTCTTCTTATCGCAAAAACTTCTGACCCGGTTTTGATGAAATTTGATACACACATAGAGGGTAACTTGGATTATTGGATAGTTCCTATCCCGAAAAAAAATCCTGTGGTATCATTAACCAGGCGGGCAATGCCGCGGGCAACAGCTAGTAATGAATAATGTAGTTTTGGGAATTTCACTTTCGGTGCCCACACTTTAGGGCCCTTAACATGAGTTTATGCTTGTCCAATTAAATGTACCTACTCGGTACCGTCTCTGTAAATGATTTGTATGACAACTTTGGAGAGGGCCTCTATTTGTAGCTAAGAGAAACACATTTTTAGACCAAAAGTGTTATAGATTTCGACATGTAACTTAACGATCGTACTTCTTCTTCTTTCTTTACTTATGGCCTTTATTGCGTCAGGCACAATAATTCCGCCAATATCTTGTGGTGAAAGAGACACAAGAGAGCTTCTTTGCTTTACGGAATCTAAGCTGAGAAAAACCCAAAAAATAGACACCAATAAATTACAAATATATCACATGCAGGCACTCACATTGCTACAGCAAATATACTCAGTGTTAGAAATATGAAAAACTCGACTTGTCAATGGTTAGATTTTTATATTGTTATTAGTTATGTATTTACTGAGGACTTTAATAAATGATGGATACATATCAGACAAAAGAGACGCAAAGTTAGTAGGGCGATCGTAATATATAAGAACTCAAGGTAAAGGCTCGGAAACTGACAGTGGAATGACGTTTCACGAAATAGTAGTTTAGTTCTGTTTCAAAATATTAAACAAGATAAATTAGTGGCATTATAGCAAGCCTTTGAAAGACATTGGTGGTGATTCTGCTGTTCACAAACTTATTTTAGACGCATGCTATCTTTTTCAAATGAAACGAAAACAAAAGAGATGGAACATTTTATACATGTCAGATTAGTTCGGATATGTCAACTTGTAATGTTTTAATCAACATTTTCCAAGTGACATATTAAACGTCTGTAGAAATTTCATGTAAATTTCTATTTTTAAATATAGAAACACTTGTACAAAAACTTAAACTACTAAACAATATTTTTGATCTGTCATTTGTGGTATGTTTACATATCAAAAATATTGTTCAGTAGTTTAAGCTTTAGCCCTGATGATGCTGTCATAAGCGAAACCGGTAGGCTATTTACAAAATAATAAATTTTAAGCGATACGTAAAACAGTACAAGTGTTTCTTTATTTAAAATATGAATATTTGGAAGTTTTACCAAGCGCCGACGATAGAAAATGTCAAATGTAGCACTAAAAGTGTTTTGTCTCTTATTATTACTTTTGTTGAAAGAAGACGATACCTTAAATTTATTTTAGTAAATGCGCAACAAAATTACCACCACTACTCAAATACTCACTTGTTTTTTTTTAATTTAATTGTTTGTTAAACACAAAGCAATCAAAGCACACGTATAAGACTGCCATGTCGCAAAAAATCTTAATAAAGAAATATTTATAACAAAAAAAATCCGCTTCGAAATCGGTCTATCTGTTTGAAAGTTAAGATGACAGACAGACACACACACACACGTCAAACTTAGAATACCCCTCCTTTTCCATCGGTACCAAAAAATAAGGTTTATTAGTTAAAAGTATGTAGTAAATACTAAATACATGAATATTTCCGTACAAAGATATGTACAAAAAGCTTTAGGTTTAAGTTTAGAATATTGTAAAGTTTAGAATAAATACTATAAGGTCACCTTTGTATCGCGCCACTTTAGCACGTGCCGCTAATTGTTAGAGGATGCCACTGCGAAAACAAAGGAAGCCGCAGGCGGTGTACACCCGCAAGTGAATTTGTAAGTAACTAACTGTCAGTTTACAGTGCAGTCACAATACAAATATGACCAGTAGCGAAACTATTTATAAACGTTCGAAAACGGCACACTTGCACAGACATACATATCGACGAGGCCCTTAACAGTTGTTGCTGCCAACTTAGCTACTTTATAGTCAGATCTAACTATTTTTCATAAATGGAAGCTACAATTTAATAAAAACTGTAGCTAAATTTATCACGTACGTACATACTGAGCACTTATAATCAGCTACTACCAGCAACATTTTTAGGCATAAATAGAAAATCTAGCAGTTTTTGCAAATTATCTAGTTATTATGTCCATTGACTTTAACAATATTTCTTCGTCTTGGCAGAATCATAAAATATTTCAAGATGAAGTTTTAGATGATTTAATTACTTATAGGGTGTAAAAGAATAACATCTTGAGATGAATCATGAATGACGTTTTATTTTGCGTTTTATGTTTGTAACGTAAACTGGATTTCGTGTAAAATAAACTTATAGTTTATGTGTAGGAGAAGTGCAGAACGCTTATATTTTTCAGCAATAACGCTTATAAAGTACATTAAATCAATAAATAAAACATTACCCACACTGCCATGCATTTGACACACACAAACAAATATATTGGTTTAAAAAGTTGAGAAATGAAGATGGCGTTCTTATCAACAAGATATTAAAATTTATTATGGTCGAATTTTGACCAACGGGCTACCACTAGTTGAATTAAAACTGTGCACGCTTTAAGTATTTAACCAATATACTCATTCAAAGGGCGTTTGCACACTCTTGTGTTAAGTCTGAGTTAAAAAAAACGTTCTGAAAAAGATAAGGTGGTGGTACCAATTCAGGCAAACTGCTGCACAACCCTACCATCCGGTACCAAAGACGTAAAAATATAATTTCATTAATTGTGGATGTGGTATCGCTACAGCGCGGTTGTGGAGGGAAGCAGAACATTTTATTTCATTCACTTCCTACCGCTGACTATCATTGATGATACGAACGGTATAAGGAATCGTTGATAGATAGTTTCCAAGTGGCTGTGGTGTGCATTGAACTATCTGATTCAGTTTGAAAACATGTTTAGTGCGGGCTATAAACTCGCGCGCCACAACACTAACAAACTTGTAATAAAATGCGGTATATACTAGGTACGCTTCTTGGATACAGTGATTTTTATTAGATTATTGTAAAATACATGTAAGTATTATAAGCTTGAATACTTTCCTAATTTTATCCAATGTTATAGTAACTAGTATGATATTTTAAATAATACACGTTCATTTGTACAGTACATTCAATACAAATTATGTATATACTTAGGTACGAGATACAAGAATTGTAACGAATGAACTGTTTTGTTTTCATTGATATATTATTTTAATTGATATATGTTGGTAATAATCATGGTAATTAATGATGGATCATTTAATTTATTTTATTTTCTAAAACAGGAGGCGCGACATTATAATAATTTAAATTAGTTAAGCATTATTAAAGATAACTAATATGCTATTTTTGTTAACAAGAAACATTTTTAAGGAGGATATATTTTAGCTTAGTTTTTATATAAATGAATAGAAAAGTATTAAGGTAATTTAAAATTTTCGAAATAAATCGAATTCCATAAAAATCCAACTTTTAAGCTTTATTTCCATTTAAAAATAAAGTAGTAAGTACGAGTACCTACAACTATAAAAGTAAAATTCTGTGTAAATTTGAAATAGCAAATTAGGTATGTGGGTTTATATATTCTTAGATATAAAATATTATTTTTTCGTTTAAAAGCGTTTAACCTAACGGTCGCACTCGGATACGTCAATATTCTCTTGATCAGTCGTTAAGTCGACATTTTGTATAACAAAATATGAGTTAATGAGTGATTAAAAAGTAATTAACATCTCTGAGTGCGGTCAGTAGAGTTTTAAATTTAAAAAAAATAGAATTTTCTTTTTAAAATGTCACACGGTAACTCATCATTAATTAGTAAGTAAACTTTCCAGAGATAATATATTATATTTAACCCTAACCACAAAAAAGAGGACTGATAGAAAAATGAAATTACTTTATACTGCTTACTGCATGCTTTTTATGTGATATGATAGCGAACGAGCACACAGCTCTTCTAATGGTAAGAAATAACCGGGGTTTATACACACCATAGATGTTGTAGGTGCATCGCTATCTTGTGGCCGAGGTTATGCTAATTGTGCAAGAATACCGACTACCCTACACTCCGTGCCGGAATATGATACTGTCATTACCTATAGCAGGGGAAATAGGTGAGACGATGGATCCCTACCAGGACAAGTTGCTGCAAAGCCATTTACCACCAGTGATAAGAACCAATTAAATTTCACCTTTTACCTCTTACCTCTTACTTTCTGACAGGAAGGCCAGAAAGTTAAATCATTCAACGCAGGAAACCGGACCAATCGGGACGTATTCAAAAAGTTTACTAGAAACATGCTCTTTAAAAATAAAAGTGTACTGACAAATTTTGAGTTTTGGTTAATTTTGATTGTTTCTCATTGTTATTCTTCACGGACTGAGCATAATTGCATGTAGCCTAATTTGCGTGTTAGTTTACTGTATTTTTTGAATTATACGTAATAATTTTACGGAACATTTTTCGCTTTTTTGAAAAAATATGCACTATTTAAAGCTGGTTTAATTTGACCGCCTCGTTGACCTAGGGGCTAGATAGACTACATGCCTAACTCCGCCGACCAACCGCAAGGCTCGAGTCTGATTTGAATTTTTTTTAGGGCAATATTATTTCTGTCTATCGATGATATCAATGCCGTACAAAAAGAAAAGTCCAAAATGGACTCACTCTACCTCCACTTTTGAATTATCACCTGCACTCAGCTGGACAGCTTACAGGTGACGGTATAGTGCTGAATCTTATTATTTTATGCTTTTATATCGTCCTATATACGTCACCTGGTGTTTCATATGACTCATCTATTTTGACATGGTCTTTAGTCTGTTATTCTGTAACAACTTTTAAACACACATATTCCGCAAATAAATAAATTTCATTTTCATTTTTAATGACTATTAAAGAGTATTTTCTTTAATAGGCAATTGCACAACTCTTCCTCTTGTTACACTAGGTATGTCGTAATATATTCACATTATTATATGCAATTATGCTATTTTAACTTCGGTTAAACATAACACGAATCATGCAACATACTGCATGCATAATTTATAAGAGAATTATTACACAGCTCAGCAGCCGTACTATTTGAATTAAACTTTCAGTGCCTCTTCAGTTTCGATTGAGGTTAAAAGTATTTTTTTATTTTGCTACGGCATAGCTGTGTTTATTTAGTCGAATGAGTGGTATACTTAAAAAGTTTATACATTTAGATTTTTTTACAAAATACAGTAATATAGGCAAAGGATTTTTATTCTTGCAACGGTTTCTCATAAAGTATTTTCGGTTAGAACGATTATAAAAAAACCGGTTTTTTATTAAATTTTAGTTACTAGTCGACCCGGCGAACTTCGTATCGTTTGCATTAATAGCTACTTACATTTGGTTTGGAAAAAAAATTAAAAAATGTCTTTCCCATTTTTCCTGAAATATTTCCATTGTTCTTTTCATAACAATATTCTTCTGACAATGACTAAGACAACAAAAAAATAGCAAAATTGGTCCATCCTTCAGGCGTAATGCGATGACCAGGGGAAATGGGGATTCTTTTTATATAGGAATGTGTAATTTGTTATTGATGTCTGCTTAGTATACGTACTTATGTCTTTCATAATTTTATAATCTGTTGGTTTAAAAGGTATAATAAAATAATGTTTGAACTCAAATCTTTAACTATATGCATAATTTTTTTTTAAATCAGTTCAGCGTTTTAGCCGACGAACAGACGGATACACAGACTTTTGCATTTATAGTATTAGGTACGGAGTATGTCAGGATTTTTCTTATATACCTATAACGTGAATTAAACTCTTAGTGTGTCTTGGTTAGGGTTAGAAGAGCTTCAATTATTTGATTGTTCCGTAGCAGATGTGTTAAGCTTTTTTTGGAAGTCAATTGGGTTCACTACCTGCAATACTAGGTATATCATAAAGCATTACTGTCGAAATTTTTCTAACTCGCTATTTAACGTTACCGTGGAAATAATTACTTTGCTTAACTTCTACATGATTTTCGTACAAATTTTCGTCACTCATTAGGTCAGATATCACCGTAATATTAATATGTGAAGCAAAAACTTTGGACCCCTATTTACGAAAATTGCTACAACGGAGGAGTATGAAATTCGGCACACTAGTTTAAGTGTAGAAAAAGTGCAGAAAAAAGCAGATGCAGATTTTTAATAGCTTCTTTAGTCGATATAACCCATATTATGTTGAATGTCACCGATTATTAACGATGCTCTGGTTCAATTCCGTTATGGGTTGGCAATTGTGTTAAAAAAAGAATCCAATAGGTACATTAAAAAACCATTAAAATTTGTGAAAATATAGACATGGTAGAGTTTTCCTATTGCTGCTGAAGCTCGGTTCCTATAATCATAGAACCGAAATCCGTTAGTATAATGATTGGTGGTTTGCCTAAAAGTGACAAACCGTTGCTCATAGTTACACAAAATGTTCAGAGTTAAAAGTCGATAACAGAAGACCGTAGCTAGATTTTTTTACTATTCGTCCAAAAAACTACCATTCGTAAGTTAAACGACTTGTTTTTTAATATAGGAACCGAGCCTGAGAGAGCTTCGTTGAACCGATGCGTTCTGGTCTTACAAAATTTGTGGTATATTTTCTTTTAAGTTTTGACTTATGGCAAAATAAAATAGTTTTTTTAATGACTAAACTGCTAAAGTCATCGTTATTGACACTTCACCAAACTTTGTGAGCAAGCAAAGCGCTTAGCCCATTACTTAATTGTATATTTACAACTCTAACATCAAGGGTTTCTCCCGGGAGGCCGAACCTCGACCTGGCTTGACTTGACATTCTGATTACTCCCAGAATCAGAATGTCAAGTCAAGCCAGGTATGGAAGCCAAGGCGGGAATTTCTTACCATCAGGAAATCCGTCTGCCTCTTTGCCTTCCAATGTTATTAAAAAAAATACTAAAATATATACGTACAATGAAGTTCACGATACTAAAACGTTCATATAAACAATATAACTGTTTTTTTAGTAAGCTGTGCTACTTTGTAACAAGTATTATGCTACTACGTTAGATAGTGAAACAAGTATTAAGATATATTTTAAACGTCTATTCTAACTTAATAATATTTTTTATGACATTGGAAGGCAAACAGGCAGACGGATTTCCTGATGGTAAGAAATTCCCGCCGCCTAGAGACACCAAAGGTGGTAATGGTGCGTTGCCAACCAGAGGCCAGGATGTTAGGCCTCAAGCAAAATTAAGTTTACCGGCTACCTTACCCTCCGAACCGGAACACGTCATGACGTTTTGAAATAACTTTATAGAAGTATTTATAATTTTTGCTTGATTACATACATATACATGATTTTTGTACTTAACATAAGTACGTTAAAAACAATGTTCAAAATACTAAAATCATAATTATTTAAAACAAACTGACAGTTTCATTTAATTGCCAAATAAGAAAAAATGTTTTTGTAGAAGGTTTATTTAGAATCCCATTTAATTATTAATCGACACATAACAAAAGAGTTCTTGGCATTTGTGTTACTCCATATTGGAATGTGCGTTACCAGTTATTCCAACCAATAAAGAGCCAAGTCTATTAACTATTTATAGTCTGAATGGGGAAATTGTTGAAATCGTGCTATAAATCGATAAGTGTAAATGAAAGGAGGGAAATTCCACTTGCTGGACATAAATGCACAGCTCTATCTGTTCGCTTTCATAAACCGGTTTTACGGTTATTTATTAGTATTTTTACGGTTTTGCTTTCTTTCGTCACGGGCTTGCAACAGCTAGTTATAAATTTTAATGTAGTCTTCTCATTAATCACACAAGCGGTATTTTAAGTGGTTGTGCAGTTGACGCGCTCTATGAGAGAGCCGGTATCTTCTGAATTATTTATTTTTAACGGTCTGCTAAGGACTTCTCTCGCTTATCATTAATTATTGTACGCTAGTGGCCGCACATTAAGGCATCGTATCAAATGATTAATGAAATGTTGCCAAAATTAGAAACTTTAAACGTTTTTTGAGGAAATTGGTTACTTTAACTTTGTATGTGATTTTACATGTCCACCTTAATTTCTATGGCATCAAAAAAATTGATAAAAGCTTCATGGTGTAGAGAGCTTAATCTTTTCCACGTTAATTTTAATGAAGATATGTTCGCCTTTTGAAAATTTTTGATTCTCATTATGTGGTAATTTTACGTACAGTAAAGTATTAAATAAATAAATAACTGATAGGTTTGCCATGTATCATGTTATGGAACCTTAGTGTCTTTGGCTAAATGTGGGTGTCCTGGTTGCACTTTTGTCTACCTCTTCGGGGATACGGGCGTGACAATACTTCTAAATAAATAACTTTTAAAAAAATATAAAGCCTTCATTTTGCTTTTGCAGTATCACTGGGGTTTTTAACAAACTGAGTGACCGTTAAAGCTCTGATTTGATTTAACTATTCAGATAACATAATATTTCAGTCAGAGCTGCAGTTCAAATAAAAAAATTATAGCTCACATTTCAATTGAAATATCTTGAACCTATGACAGTTACCTATGACCAATGTTGCTAAGTTGGTGTCGACGAGAGAGTATCGAGTAAATCACGTTATTAAAGTTTTGATTGTTTTTTTATAGGTGTCGGGGGCGCAGCGCGGGCGCGAGCGGCATGCGGCCGCTGCGGCAGACGCCCATGGAGG
>NJDD01002086.1:74472-100597 GCA_002245505.1 Calephelis nemesis
CCGCCGACACCATGGACCTCACCGACGTGCCCCGACACAGACCTCTCGCCTTCGATAAGGTAACCTGAAACTCAGAAAATTGTAAGATTTTTTCTGGCGTTATTACGTGAAATTAGTAGCCCCCTAGTTAAATATCACTGACGATACTACAGCATACACTTGGTGGTAGATCGTTAAAACGACTCAACTGATTTGATTTTACCCTAACACACACACACATACACATACAAACACTCACACATGACTCCTTGTTCGAGGGTTTAGGGTACACGTCTATCTCCGTCAATCGACTGCAAGCCTTAGGTTCGATTTCCGACGGGACAGGTATTTGTATCATGAATATAGAGGTATGGGAGTTTCATCTTCAGGTATGGGAGTTTAGTTTAGTATTTCTATGTATAAGTAGGGTTGACTAACATCCCAACACAATCATATAGTTTTGCTTAGTTTAGGGTTTGTACAGTTTGTAGATATTTATTTGTTATTTTATTATTTAATTTTAATAGATAGGAATACGTAATTCAGACTAAAGAAAACAGCGTTCATATTTCCACTCGATCCTTCCAAAACTCTTCTAAAATCTTCACTGTGAAAAGTTTTAACCATCTTGACAAAACCTTCATAGAAATGACGTTTATAATAGAAGCTACTTAATAAAAAAATTGTTGTAAAACATTCATAGCACAACCTCTTTGACAAAACCTTCATGGTACCGACGTTCATAGTTAAGCCTTTATTGTGGTGGCACTCGCCCGCGGCTTTTTAGAAAAGAAGCAAATGGCATTGAAGCAGCCTTTTGTAAGCACAATTTGTAGTGCAAAATAAAGTTAAAAACCTAAAAAAACGAAAGACTATGTTAACCTCTATTTTCTTTTGAAATTGTGTCTTACGTGAACTACGAATCAATACTAAGTAAAGTGAAAATGAAATTCCCACAACTACATTTTGTATTATTAATTTATTAGTATTATTATATTTTGTATTTTCTAGGTAATATTTTCAATCAGAAACCCTAAACGTCAAAATTGCGACACCATGATACTGAATATATAATGATGTTTGTATTACTGTCTAAATATTGTACCAATATATTGTATTGTATTAATATCAACACGGATTCCCGTGGGAGAACAAAAATTCTAGCGAAACCGGTAGTAAAAGAAGTTATTTATAGAACATTGGAAAACGATAGTAAGGGGCTTTAAAACTAAAAAAAACATTAATAAAACGCTGTGTACTGTTTCACTTACGTCATTTTCTTTTATAAAATTTACTCAATTAACCAATTTTGTTTTTACAGTTAAGTTAGTCTTTTTTTAAATGAAATACCCTAATGACCACCTCGTTGGTCGAGTGGCTAGCATACACGCCTAACTACATCAACCAACCGCGAGGCTCGGGTTCGATTCCCGACTGGGGCAGGCATTTGTGTGATGAACATTTAGATGTCTGCATTTCCGGGTCTGGGTGTTTATTAAATTTATTCTAGTATCTATTTAATTATTTCTGTGTATTAGAATCGTTGACTAACATCCATAACACAAGCATACAATTTGCTTACTTTGGGGTTAGATTCAATTTGTGTGTTTTGTCCAGGGATATTTAATGTTTGGTAGTTAGCTTCAGTATGAAAACGAAAACTTGTAAACTAGTTTTGATCACTTTTTCAGTATTTTAAAATAGGAAGTCACTACCTTCATTAAAATTATTTAACGAGATCTCAAGGAGTAAAGCGACTATCGGCTCAATCATAAATACGAAAGTTTGTGAAGATGGATACATGGATGTTTGTTACTCTTTCACGCACGTTATGATTTTACCCGTGTTTGTTTGGATTTCGTCGGCAGAACAGACCATCTTTCTTCCTGTCAGGCGGGTCGTAAGAGACGAGAAAAGGTTAAATTACCAATAAGACCACTGGTGGTAGAGTGCCGTGCTGCCGTGCTGCAACTAGTCCGAGTAGACATCCACCGTCTTACTTATTCCTGCTGTCATAACAACAGTGTGATGTTCAGTTACGGAAGGCAGTAAGTATAGCCGGTAGACTTGCACAATTCGTTTAATCCCTCAGCCAGAAGGTAGCGACGCACCTACAACATGTATGGTGTTTATGGGTCACAGTTATTTCTTACCAATCTGGTAGCCATGGGCGTGATCGCCGGAAAATAAAAAAAAATGTACGATTAGATGGAACTAATATGAGCTAATATGACTAAATATGAACTTCATAGTTTAAACGTAGGAATAAGACAGATTTAGTACAAATTATTATAAGATTTCGAAAAAAGAAATAAGATTTCAGAATATTTAGAATACAGAAATGCTAAGGATTAATTGCTCCTAATACCATTCTCTAAAAATTACATATAACTACATAGTATGAAACAAAGTCGCGTTCTCTGTCCCTATGTCCCTTTATTTGCTTAAATCTTTTAAACTACGCAACGGATTTTGATGCGGTTTTTTAATAGATAAAGTGTTTAAAGAGGAAGGTTAATACGGGTATAAAAAATTTTATACCCGATTGAAGCCGGGGCGGGTCGCTAGTGTAATATATTTTTCTAAGTTAGATTTATAAGAAAAAGAGAGTCTGCCGAGTTTCTTTAGCTGGATCTTCTCGGTGGCCGCGTTCCAATCCGGTGGTAGTTATTAAAATTATATAGACGCGTCACGAGTCTTTGTACACTACCGGCAAATGTTAATAATATTTCTCTAAAGATGGATTTCAAGCAATCTAGATAGCTGCTTATTCGCCGGCCTATCCTATACCTAATTGCCATGTTCATCCTATCCACAGATATGTTATTGGCAAGCGATATTATAAAAATGGATCAAAATATCAATCTTGGACAGCAAGTTTTGGATTAGGATTGATTATTAATATTGGCCGTAAGTGAATAAAATATGCCCGAATTTGAATTAAAACAATTTTGTGAAATTTGGACAAAGTCGCGAATTGAGGCAAGTATATAATAAGATGTAGAGAAAGAAGAGCCAGATTCAGGATACGTTTCGGCCGGGCTTGTTGGTATCGATCGCGACTGTGACGTCACCGCCTTAGCCTTCACGTTCAGTATCCGGGGACGAATCACCGCCCAATCAGCTATCCCTATGTATACAACGTACAGACACGCGTACTGTATATTAATACTAGGATATTGAGAAATCTACGAGAGTAATTTGATCATATTTAGTATTTACGAGACAGTCGTATTGATGATAGTAGTTGCCGATGTTTTGTTTTTTAGTTAGAAGAAAAGCACACACCTAAGCAATATGATCCCAATCTTCAGGACGCACCATTAACTTTTGTGGTGTATAAATGATCTGTGCTTCCGGACAGGAAGATATCCGTCCCCTTAATTTGTAAATGAACTATAATAATAGTTAATTAAATTAAAAATTAAAAAAAACCCTAACACAAGAAATTAATGTAAAAAGTAAAGTAAATGTTAGTGTGTAATTATAGTATATTGATGTTTCAAAAAGTAAAAAATTGCTGACATTCGGTTATTCTCCCTACTTTCACCCTACAACTTTTAAACAGCTCAACCGATTTTCATCAAACATGTCTAAAAATACTCGTACACAAGCTACCTTTAGTACAAAAAAAAACTAAATTGATATCACTGCATCCGTTCGGGAGTCATGATGCCACAGACAGACAAATACACAGACAGACAGACACGTCAAACTTGTAACACCCCTCTCTTTGCGTCGGGGGTTAAAATAACACACATAATCGCGTAATCGAAGCGTTTTACGCAAGTAACTCGAAAAGCACGTATTTAAAAATACGTGCTTTTCGAGTTATTTAAACTTTAATTAAAATTTAAAAAGTATTTACGTCAAAACACAGCTTATAAAAAACCGATAAAAATAATTGATGTGACGGTGACTAGAAACCGAGTACAAACAAAGTGTAGCTTGCCAAGTGAAAGTTATTCCTTATTTCTTAAATATTCTTAAAATTGAAAGTTATAAAACGAAACAACCCAAAAACTATGCTATTTAATGGGAAAATTTGTTTGATATTCTTTAAAACTACTCGTAAAAACCTTTCATTTCATATAAGTCGCTTGCATAAAAAAAGAGAGTTTCGGCGAAAACAGTGTTGTTCCCATTTTTTGTACAAATAAAAGATGAAAAATCATCTTTTAATTGCCACCCCAATAGAAACCAGTAGTTGCCAGTTTAAATTTCCATTTATTTTATGTACTTGTGGAGTAAATAGCCATACTGGCCAACTGCCTCTGATGCGTCTAATCATTATTACTAAAATCTAGTTTTGCATCGGAAAGCGGCCTAACAAAGAAGATCCAGTTCTGGAGCCGGCGAAAGAAACTAGGCGGACTTGTCTTTAGCTCGAGGCATAACATTCCGGCCTCAGGTTGGTAACGCACCAATTCCCTATTTGGTGTATCTAGGTGGCGTGAATTTCTTACCATCAGGAAATTCGTCTGCTTGTTTGCCTTCCAATCATCATAAAAATAAAATTGTCTATATTCCTCATTCACCCAAAATAGTAAAATAGAGGTGTTACACATTTGAGGTGTCTGTACCTATGTGTGTGTGTCTGTGGCATCATAACTTCAAAATAAATAAAACGATGTCAAAGCGGTTTCTTTCATTTGAAAGCTAACGTGATGGACATGGTTCTAAAAATATTACAAATACACTTTGTGGGGTATTTTTAACTTTATGGGTATTTACAATTTGTATAGAAATGAAATAAAAAAACGCATCTTCACGCCCATATCCCGAAAATAGTAGGCAGAGGCACAACCAAGGCGCCCATGACTAGGCGACACTAAGTCCCACGATGTTATAGTGTGGCAAGCCTACCGCCAACCGGGCATATATCCAATTCCGGGCAACGTTATTTTTATTAGAAAATTGAAAACACGTATTATCTATCTTTTTGTTCCCCGACCCGGAAATCGAACCCGGGACTTCAAGTAGCTAAGTTCGGTGCCGGATAGTAGTAATACATTATACATGTACACTATAAGAGACTGGTATAAGGAGTAATTAAACCCAAACACTCTTTAGTTTCTGCTAAATATTCTGCAAATATTTTTTTTATTTCATACATTCTTTTAAATTTATTAAATGCAAGTTCTTTCATATAACCGGGTAGTTTATTGTAAAAACGTATGCATTGGGCTTCGAAAGAATGGCTTACTTATTTTGTTGAGACGAGACACATGTACAGCAAGAATGTTACATATATCATACATAAGTATCGTAGGTATATAATATAAGGTATACAATTACGGATAAACCCAAGGCAAACGGCATCATTGTATCTTGATAAAGACATTCCAATTACAGGTTCGTAGATGATGTGTAATAACTTGGTAGTGCCATATTAGCAAATCCTATATACAATAAAACTAACGACACATTGTATTATTGTGCAATAATTATGCATGCACGTCACCAATATTACAATTTTATTTTAATTTAGCCTCATTAAACTCTTCTTCTTTCTTTAGGTTTTGGCCTTCACGTTAATATTTTGCCATTACTCAAGTATAAATTTGCATCAAATTTTATATAAATTTTAATAAATTATGATTAGTCATCAGTCATAAGTCGTCAATAAGTCATGTCAGGCTCTTGGGTAAAGCGGTGGCGTCATTACTCAAGCTCATGTAATGAGATTTGGCGGCGACGATAAAATACACGATACGCTAATTTCTTCATGATTATTTCATTTGTGCAATTTCACTGAACAAAATTATACAAAATGCCCATCGATTCCCGACGTGGGCAAGCATTTGTGTGATGAACATTTGGATGTCTGCATTTCCGGGTCTGGATGTTTATTTAATTTATTCTGGTATCTATTTAAGTATTTAATAATATAATTGACTAACACTCATAACACAAGCATATAATTTGCTTACTTTGGGGTTAGGTTCAATTTGTGTGATTTGTCCATTGATATTTATTTATTTTTATTATTTATTATCTTTTCTCTCGATGGCGCCAAAACCCCGCATCAAACTGTTCGATTTTTAAATCTTCAAAGACCACAGAATATTTAATTTTAACAAACCACAGACACAAATTACAGATGAAGTTTTGGCGCCATTAAGAAAAAATGCGTTAGCTGGGTGTTCGTAATTATTGAATTTTTGTGTACATATTGAGTAAATTAGTCTATACCTAGTACAAAATTGAGTTTTGCGCAATTTTATTTAGTTAAATTGAAGTATTCAAGAAGAACTTAGTATATCCGGTAATTCCTCGTTGCCGCCAAATTTCACTAAATAAGCTTGAGTAAGGAGGTCACCGCTTAACCCAAGACCCTAACATGACTTTCTGTGATGATCTGTGTGACTAATATCGAACAATTTAAGTTCAATATTAGTCACTCTGACTAATTTGGTAAATCGAATAACGTGAAGCAAACTTAAACTTGACTCATGGCAAACGTTAACACCAATTCCAAAAACTAAAAAATCTACAGATGAGACAGTCTTTTAAAATTTCCGAAATATCTCCTTACACGTTTTGGTAAAACTGACTTAGACAAACTATATCTTCTTTTAAGTTTTATTTTTGTCTTGAAAACATTGTTCATATTTTTTAATGTTCCTTAAAAAAATGAAGTGGCGTAAAAAATATGCCTCTCTTTGATTAAAAAGCTGTTTCAAATGGTTTTATAATACAAAAATTTATTTCTAATATCTTCATTTTTTAACATCTGTTTCACAATTAAATCTTACATAATATTGAAGTGTAAATTTAGGTTATCAAATTATTAAAAATCGAAAAAAAATGTATCTCATGTTATGTATACTTATTATAGGCCACGGTTATCTATAACCGTGTGATATCTTATTACGTAAAAAATATGTTTGTAGACCTGACATAACGACACGGGTATCACTTATTTTTAAATTAATAAAGGCCAAAGAAAATATAAATCTCTTCTTAATAATTCTACCATTATGCTCTAGGAATAAAAGTCATTGTAATAAAAGCGAAAGGAAAAATACCACATCACATATCCCAGGATATTACCTCGTACCGAAGTATATTAAATATTTACAAACAGACCCACAATAAATTTGTCTTTATGGTGACATTCAGAACGGCCATAAACTTTTATACATCTACAAAGCAAATATTTATGGCATGATGGGATTTAAGAAATGTGATTGCATGAGGTGAAAGTCAACGTCTTCGATCCATTCTGTCCTTTTGTATGTGTGATCTAGTGCTACCATATATTGAAACAACCCAAATTGTGACATCTTTGATCACAAAAATATTTTTCATTCTTTTTTAACTTCACGCCCATATCCCCGAAGGGGTAGGCAGAGGCACAACCAGGGCACCTATGGCTAGCCGAAGACACTAAGTCCCACAATGCGATAGGCGGCAATCCTACCGCCAACTGGGCACATATCCAAACCCGGGCAACGTTAAATTTATAAGAAAATATATATTTTCTAATTTTTTTTGTTGCCCGATTTAGGGATTGAATCTGGGACCTCAAGAAGTCAATTCCGATGCCGAGCTGCTAGACCACAGAGACCACACATTATTAGTTTTTTGTGAATTAATACTGTGTTAAGATTATGTTAGAGACCGTGTATTAAGATTATATTAGATAGCGAACAAGTCAGTACCCCAATGATGAGACAGAGCGTCACCTATAGACCTTAAAGAATTTATTGGTGCCAGGTGCGTTACTACCAATAGCTATGATCTCAGGTCACTTGTACAAGTCTACAGCTACCGAAAAACTTCGAGACCATTGACGTTGTGGCTTTAGGAGTATGCAAAATTGTGATACCAATCATATGTTCACATTCTAAATCTGGTACCAATACAGGCGAGCTACTGCACAGCTGTCTACTACCACAAAAATTGCATTTATTTGTATTGCTCTTAGATAGTAGACGTACAGATTAAGTAGTGCCTCTGATAAGAAAGCCAAATAATATTGACTCATGTGACGCAGATGTAAAAGTACTTAACGAAAAAAATAATAAAAGTAGGTTTTTAGTAACTTTGTTGTCGTTCTTTTTATGAACAGACATTTCTCTTTAGTATTTGATAATATTATATTACTTGAGTAGAGATCTGTCAAACAGTTTTGGTTTTACGCTTTGCCAATATTATAATAGCATTTATATTTTTTTTATTAAATTTGATAATTTAATGTGTTTTTCTTACTTTTTTTTATTTATTTTTTTATAATTATAATACCGGTTCGCCCCAGATTCGCACGATTATGCAATATACATATAAACCTTCCTCTTCAATCACTTTATTTATTGAAAAACCCACATAAAAATCCGTTGCGTAGTTTCAAAGATTTCAGCGTACAAAGGGACATAGTGACAAAAGAAGCGACTTTGTTTTATACTAGGTATGTAGTGAAGTGAATAAAAGTGTTACCAAAATTTCTTTTTATGAACTTTATATATATATAGAATTTGATAAGACTATACTGGAATAGAGATCTGTCAAACAGTTTTGGCTTTACGCTTTGCCAATCTTATTTATTTAATAATTGTAATAGCGGCCCGCCCCGGATTCACACGATATCGAATATACATATAAACCTTCCTCTTCAATCACTTTACCTATTAAAACACCCGCATCAAAATCCGTTGCGTAGTTTCAATGATTTAAGCATATAAAGGGACATCTGGACTGAGGAAGCTACTTTGTTTTATACTGTAGTGATGTAAATAAAAGTTAGTTTTTAGCAACATTGTTGTCGTTCCGAAAATATAATATTATGAGCATACATTTTTCTATAGTATTCGATAATACTATACTTGAGTAGAGATCAGTAAAACAGTTATGGTTTGACGATTTGTATATCTTTATTTTTTTTATAATTAATAATACGATGATAAATCATCGCATCCCCGAATAAGTAGGTAGTAGTACAAAGAGGGTACCCACGACTAGCCGAAGGTACTTAGTCCCACAATATGGTATCTATTGTTTTATTTACTTTGTTTTATTTGATAATTAAAAAACACATTTTGAGTGGAAGAATCTGGCGAGTGAACGCCAACACCTATTGGTCCAGACCACATAGACGAATAGGAATTGAAATACAATTTTCAATACACTTTTTATAATTTTTTTAAACTACGAAATTCATTAAGCAAAAATTATAATGATGCATCATTATAATTTTTGCTTAATGATGCATCATTATAAGTTTTGCTTAATGAATTTTGTAGTTTAAAAAAAATTATAAAAAGTGTATTGAAAATTGTATTTCAATTCCTGATGGTGTCAAATAAGCCTGTAAATTAGTTTCCAAGCAACCGCAACCTCCAAAATGAAAAACAACATACTTACACATTCATATCTTTCGGGGCAGGCAGGAAGAATCCAGTGTCAAATATCAGGATACTTGCAGACTTGCTTAGCTTCCTCCACATAAAATTAATTTAAGCTTTCACGATATGTTGGCGCCATCGAGAGAAAAGATGGTCGAAGTTTTTTCATAATTATTGAATTTCGTGTTAATATTGAGTGAAATTAGTCAATTTTGGTAGCATTTTGTACAATTTTGTTCAGTGAAAGGGCACAAATGAAATAATCATGAAGATATTAGCGTATCGTGTATTTCCTCGTTGCCGCCAAATCTCATTACACGAGCTTGAGTAATGAGGCCACTGCTTTACCCAAGAGCCTGAAATTACTTACTGACGATTGATTACTGATGAGTTATTATAATTGATTAAAATTGATATAAAATTTAATGCAAATATCTACTTGACTAATGGCAAAATACTAACATGAAGGCCAAAACCTAAAGAAAGAAAGAAAAGCTTTCACGATTAGTATTCATTTTTTTTAACTAACTTAATCTTAATCGAATAACTTAATCGCACACATTCATTATATCCTTTTTTTTACTAACACGTCGGTTTCGCACATTCTTTAAACCATCCTCGGATAAAATCCGAGCGACTGAAAATGGAAATGATAAAAACTCTGTACTGACGTTATGACAACAATGGGTAGGATGGATAATAACAATTCCAGTACGTGGTGGCAAAATTGTATTACTTTTTTATGACATAACACAGCAAACTTTTAGGATTTACCTCTGATGGTCTACATAAAACATAGATGTTATAGGTGCATCGCTGTCCTGTAGTTGTTAGACCTAATGTGCAATTCTTCCGGCATCCTACTTTCTGAATTAGCATACGACAGTGTCGTTATGGCGATAGGACCAGGTGTGATGATGGCACTGTCTTGGGAATTTTGTTCAGAACTCTAGACTCTGAAGTCTTATTATTAATGGCCAATTCAATCTATACTTGCCTGTTTCGAGCTGCCGAGCATTGGTATGGAGATAGATTGTCAGGAGATCTCAGATCAACACTGAGAAAAGTATAAGAAACCTAATATTCACTAAAAGATCCATCTATTTAAAAACAGCGATGAAGTCATCACATCCCTGCAAAAAAAAATGTAAAGCAATCTTTTAGAATCTTTAGATTTTTGATGTATTTTCAATTTCTTTACTTAGTTTTAATGCAATTTCTAATAAATGTTTTTTGTGTCTTTCAGATGGAAAGTTTGATAAGAGAAATGCAAGATCCAGAAACCGGTGTGCCAGTGCGGTGTCAGAAACTCTTTCTTAGTGTCATTCCTTCGGCTTTTGTGGGTAAGTATTTTGCTTAAGACACACATTTATAAAATAAACTTCTTTATGTACGAGTAATTAGACTAAGTTTGTTTTAAAAAATATATGAGTTTTAATATCACATATTGTTGTTCTCCAATGTAAGTAAGCTAATAGAATAAAATTCAATTGCAGCTATTTTGTCTGTCTGTTATATTGATTAAAAAATAATTTTCTATTTAAACACTAATTGGACTAATATTCTCGGATTATTAATTGGCAAGATTTATTTAGTTATGTCTATTTTTATTTATTAGATCCTCATGTATTATAAAATTGGCGTTTTGTATGGTAGGAACAAAAAGATGACAGTTTTTTAATATGTACATATGTAAGTATATATGTATATAAATGAATCCCAATTTCGCGTGGTCATTGCACCATGCCTGAAAGGATGGACCAATTTTGCTCATTATTTTTTGTTATAGAATAAAAAGATAGTAGAAACTTGCCGTTAATGGCAAGCGATACAAAATTCGCTAGGTCGGCTAATTGATTCATAAATACTTTCTCTTTTTATTGAAGTTTGTTAACGGTTAATTGAAAATATTATTGAGACATGTGTTGATAATTAATTTATCTTTTTACCAGGTTATGATCTTGTGGAATGGTTAATGGACAGGTTTAATCTGGATGAAACTAGTAATGGTAAGTGTAAGTAGCACTTGTTATTTCCCTAAACGTATGTATAAACTCATAATGTTACATTATTATACAAGCGAAGCTTTTTCCAATTTTTTTATTTCTAAACATAGGTCGTTAATCTTTGTATAGATTTTTAATTTACTGCTGTGTTGTCATCAACAGTTTTTAAAGTAATTCAAACATCCAAGATTTATCCTAAAATTGTTACAAATTTCACTACACTATCTACAAAAAGCGATACGCACACCACCATTTTTTTAAACATATATTAACAATAGCAAAATATCTGAAATTTCAAAAAATAAATAAATAAACATTATGTTTAACAATTCGTTATTAACCAAATAAAAGTCGTTCATTTATCCGTGTACATTTATTACAAGTGTTTAGACAAAATACAGGAAAAATTTGTAATTGCAAATTTTTTTAAAGCGGATTTTTAAACTTTACCGGATTTCATGGTCGAGTAGAGTGCTCAACTCGAGACATCATTATTTAGATGGATAGGACTTTTCCCTGCAACATCAGCAACAAGTGCTATCTCCCTTATATAATTAGCTATAACTGTTACTACATTGCTTATCAACAACGAGTTCAGGGTATGACACCATACCTACTGCCATACATACACCAACTACCCGGGCTAACTCCCCGAAAATTATGTTATCCCCGATTAATCTAAATAGATATTATATTATGGTGTAGACTGTTACCAATTCTATAATTTTGAATATCTGTCCGTATGAAAACAAAGTTTTTCAAAATATCTACTTGTCTATTGACTAAAAACACTACTGAATGTTTGACGTTCAAAATATTAGCTCCATTTTCCCAGTGAAACGTTTTCTAATGAACTGAAGAATGGAAAAATATTAGGTTTGAAAAAACATAAGCTAGTTTTTACCCTGATATTTCAAAAATCTGGGGAAAAATTGAATCACCCAATTTCATTACAAAAACACAAAAAGAAAGATGTTATATGCACACTTATGACATTAATCAATCATAACGTTACACTTATGATAAAACCATTTCTTTTTTTATTTTTTTTCAATTACATTAATCTATTGTTATTCTTCATTTTTTTTAAAACAAAATCTCTGTCGAAAGGCAGTTAATTAAATAATAGACGTTGTTGTATTTATATTATTTATTCGATCATAAATAAACGGATAGACATAAAGACTTTAGATTTATAAATAAAAGTCATTTCCAAAATTACATTACTAAAATAACATATAGTTTTTATGGAAAGTTTGCACCGTCTTTTGTCTCAGGTAATTCGTAAGTAATTTCCGGATCGTTAAAACAAAAATGACATACAGATCCAACAGTAATAATTGTATCACTCATGTATTTTTATTTTGTAAGCGCATGCCGCCATAGTAGTATTATTACCGTCTAGATCCGCCTTAAATGTTGTACTAGGTGTCTTAAAGATTTTTTTTTGTGTTAAAATTACTTACTATTTTGAAATATGATTATGATTATTATCATTTAGATAAGTATCAAAAAATGTAGCCTGGGCCTTTTTTTCATAGAAAAGTTTTTTAACTAGTGGGCCGAACACTGTTCGTACAAGTCACGTTTAAAACAAGAGGTGGTGGTTGTTTTCAACTGAATCATACGCCATAGGTTTTTCTTACTTTGAGAGCAGTGTCAGAATACTACATTTTTTTAAATGAACTCATAAAACCTCGTAGATATAGTTAATAAAATTGAACAGAAATGTGACAGAAAGAAATTTTTATCTGATCCATCAATTATAAAGTAGAATCTCCTCCACCTTTAAATATGTGGATTTAAAAAAAAAACATCCACGTACCACCAACGGTTTTGGTTTCGGTTTTAAGTATCTTGAGTACCATCCGCTCATTTCTGGTTTCAATAATTAATTCTGAATATCAGAATGAATACACCCTATATTAACCAATTTAATTCATTATTAAATTTAAATCAGGAACGTGCAAATAGGCCTTCATATATTTATAATTAAGTATAAACTTTCTTTTAAGACACCCGGTATACAGCTTTTCTACTATAGGTTATAAAAACTGTTTAGTGGTTGACTTCTTGAATATAACAATTATGTGATCTGCAAATGCAGAGATAGATAGATCTAAATTAAAGCTGCCTTTTTTAAACCTACTAAACTTACTGCTAAAACTAGAAAACACAACTTAATTTTAATAAATTTTTAATGAAATCAAATAGGAAATAAATAGTATAATAATATATAATTGGTATTCAAGAAGCTCAGTGGTTTTTGTTAAACCTAGATTAAGAAGTATTTGTGATATAGGAGTTCAGATAGAGCTTTTTTTTTGTAGAGAAAACTAATCAAGTAGTAGGAATTACTGCTTTACATTAAACACGCATGACCTTTATCGTAGAGCAGATGGCATATCACTCAAGCGCTCAACAGTGGATCTATTCTATTTATTATATTACTAGGATTTTTAAGAATTGATTACCTATTCCTGTCACCGTAATGGGCATCATAAAGGGGAAGGGGAAAAGTAGAGTAGCCGGTAGACTAACACAGTAGGCCTAATCCAATCACACTGTCTCTTACCATCAGGAGCCCTGTGCTTGTGTGCCGTCTACCCAAAAACGAAAGAAAAGAAAAACTTGGTCCCAGATAATAATTAACTACAAGGAATAACTATTGATTGCATGAAATTTTAAAAAAGTGTTGGAGTTATTGTTTCTGGATCCTTAAGATTATTCTAAGCTTTCAGTAGTATAAGTAAACTTTTTTACCTTTTTCTTCCATAATGCTAATGCCCAGTTTTTATGAAGTATAGTTTTTTCGAACTTTTTTATATATGTTTAGCATAGTCGCGGAAATCCCCTTTGACATCATGTAACACTATGTAATTATAATTATGAATCAATTGATGCTTGTCATTGGGGATTTTATGCATTGCCACAAGCTTAATGTTAAATGTTCTCAATAAATTTTAAAATGGTAGTAATTCTGTTGGCCTTAAATAAAACAGTTGTTTTCTTTTCTATAGATAGTATGTTTTTTGCTGATAATTAAGTGTTTATTTCATAATTTGCCTTTTTAGTCAAAAATAAATAATCATTTTGTATATAATCTGCCTTTTGTTCGTGCCAAGAGAATTGCTACCAATAAGTATATTTTTGTACTAATATGATTTTTATTATTTTACAGTGGAAGCAATAAACTTAGCAAATCAACTTTGTCAATATGGTTACTTTTTTCCTGTCAACGATTTGAAAAATTTAGTATTAAAGGATGATTCTTCTTTATATAGGTTTCAAGTGAGTAACATATATCTTTTACATTTATACGTATACTCTGTTACCAATACATTTGTATGATTAACGCTCGACTGAAAAAAGGGGTGTTATATGTTTAACGTGTCTATGTGTGGGTGTGTGTATGTCCGTTGTGGCATCATAACTCCTAAACCAATGGGCCGATTTCAATGCGGTACTTTTTCCTGATGTTGCCGATATTACGTTTAACTCCATTACGCATAACATGTATTGTCAGAGGCTATTGCCAATAACTAATTTTGTGATTCCTACTATTGACAACATTGAAATTGCACATTGGCAACATTGACATTGAAAGTAGTAGTGTACTCATTTCATTCATGAATTACAATATACGTTATTCCTGATGGATTATAAAATATGTTCAACTACCAAGTTACAAATGGTGATATTTCCAGGCTAATGCGACATAAGAACCTTTTTAGGAAAAAGCGTTTTCATTAGTTTAAAGTCGGCAACGTATCGTGATACTCCTAGTCTTCGAATGTCCATAAACGGCAGTGCTTACCTTACATCAGTTGACGCACTCGCCCGTTTACATCTACTTGTATAAAAAAACTAAGACCTTATGCAACCATTTGATGATCGCAATTTCAAGAACCTCATTCAAATTCAAATAACAAAAAAGCAAGATTTTTAGAACGAAGAAATTAATTAAATGTGGGGATTAAAAAGAGATACAAAGGTTTTAGGAAACTTCGTATCCTCTGACATTTATAACTAATAATGCTAGTTTAAAAAAATAAAGTGACTTTTAACCTATTTTCCTATTGCTCGTGCCTTTACGAAAATATTTAAATATTAAAATAATATTTAAAAACTATCCTATGTGTTAATCCAAGTTAGCCTCTATGTCTGTGTCAAATTAAATGAAAATCGGTTCTACTATTTTTGCTTGAAGGGATAACATAAAAACTTTCGCATTTATAATGGATAGGATGGTTGAACTGTTCCCCAGTTTTACGCTAGGCATCACATTTTAATATTACACATACCTATATTGAATGTATCAATTCCAATTCCAGAGTCCCTACTATTGGCCATGGCAGGCGCCAAGAGTGGCCGGCAGCGGGTCCAGCGCTCCTACACTGGGACCTGATAACGTAGAGTACGCCATCTACCTCGTCAAACGGACACTTCGCAATAAACAACGTCACGGCCTCGAAGAATACGAGCAAGAAGCACTCGCTAATCTTAAGAAGAACTTGGCTGCAAAATGGGATTTTATTACAATGCAAGCGGAAGAACAGGTATGCTCAAACTCTACCAGTATTTGTAACCTAAAGCGATTCAAAATCAGGATCTCAAACTTGCAAAATCCTTCTAAACTCTTTTACAATGGCAGAATCAAAACACTCTGTGAAAATTAATATCGCAGATAACACCGTCACATTCACAAAACATACACTACAGTTCTAGTTACAACATTGCGATACATTTCAATCATTCCCTCAAATTTTAATTCACTAAAATACTACGTTTTAATCCAACTTCGAAAAAGAGGAGAGATTATATGTCCGACTCCTGTTTTTATACACGTAGGTATATTAATTCATTTCGCCGTTATTTCTGAACCCAAACTAATTTTTTTTTGTTTATTTAAAAGTGTAGGTACAGCAGGACCTCTTTAATCCGAACCACGCCTAATCCGAACCCCTCTATAATCCGAACGGCCCATACACGCTTTCTTTTCTTTTTCTTGCCTTTTTTCTTTCACGCCAGTTGTTCACCAAATAGTGAAAGAGTGTCACGCCCATTTGTTTTTATATTAAAAACAAAGAAGAAAAGATACGATATTATGTTGTAAGAACGGAACGGAAATTGCGAGACCAAGCTTTTTATTTGACATTAAATAACTCCCGATAAAATAAATATCGGATTTCTTTACAAAAAAACATATGTTACTATTTATACGTTTTTGAATACATACATACATACATATCCTCACGCCAAGACCCTTACGGGGTTGGCAGAGAGTATCGAGTGCCAGACCTCACGATCCTGACAAACCTGTCTTGCTTCCTTCACATTCATTACCCTTTTCATACAAACACGCCGGTTTCGGAGACTCTTGACACCACCCTCGGATAGTATCCGATTGATGTGATCGTGAAATGTCAGCCTTAGTCTCCCCGGGTAACTACATCCGTCCACATTCGTATTGTATATCTGCTTTGAATAAATGCGTTTTGCGTTTATGAATAAATATAGCATAAATGTTTCGCAATACTATTAGTTTTCTTTCATAAAATACCATATACATATATCTATAGTTCCTAGTATACTACAATCCGAACGCTCCATGAATCCGAACGGAGGGTAAATTTTCGGAGTTCGGATTAAAGAGGTCCTGCTGTACATCCGAGGTAGTCCTTTGTCACCACGTCGAGACTTGGAGAATGAATCTCAGGGAAATCTAGAAACTTGTTTTTTGTGTTCTCAAATGACATAATATAAGTCGGTTCTTTGCAATGTTATTGCGTTAAAACTGTTATTGCTGGTTATACCTACGACAGCAAACATTCAGTCGAATATCAAGACGCTGAGACAACTGTATACCAGCTAATCACTAGCTACTTCTTTGCAAATAAAAATCAGAGAAATAGTTTCAGATTTGCGCCTGACCCCGAAAATGGTTCAGATCACTATTCTCTTTTATTTATTGCTACACTCCTTTTCAATATCACGAAAACATTAAAACTAAAAGGTGCGACTATGACAAAATACAAGAATTATTCTTAATTTAAATATGATAACATGTTTTATAAATAGGTATAACAGCATTTATGGCCAGGCTTATGAATTATTTCCATCGATTAGATTCGATCGAGAAATAATAAATAATTTCGATTTAGGTACTTCCTTGCTGTGCTATTCGTAAAAAAACATTAGGAGCATAGACTCACTTCAAAGAATTAAAACAAAGTTGGCTATTCTCTTCTATGCTGAATTATGGAGTTGCCAGCGTAATACATTTAGATTTATCAGTTATTTTGTTGAACTAAATTTAAAATTAAATGCTGTTTTGATTTCAAATAACCATATTGGCTTGCCCTATAAATAAAATTGCATAAAACTAGGTATAATGACTTAGATCGTAGTTGTACAGTTTGTACCAGAAATTCTGTATAGGTACAAAAGTGAAAAGTTGCGAAAAGCGGTCTCAAAATTGATAAGGAGATAATATGGTGGTGAATTAATAACACTAGTAACATAAATAATTAATAACAGAGACATAAAAATAAAAAAAATCTAAAAAAAAGCCAAATGATCATATGCTTATGATCACAGCTATCAAACGTGGCGCCAAAAAAATGGTTAAAAAACCCAGACAAGTGACAGAGAAAAATTGCATGCGCAACTCATGTGTCTTCAACTTGTACCTTCATATTTATTTGTCAGTTGATACTTGGTTAAGTGGGTAACTAAATAAATTGTTACCTTAAGGTGCGGTTGGCGAAGGAGCGGAAAAAGGGAGATAAGATAGTGAGTGACAGCCAGGAGCGGGCGTACTGGCGCGTGGCGCGGCCGCCGCCCGGCGTGGCTAGCGCGCTGGAGCCCTGCCCCGTGCCGGTGCGCGCCCGTCCGCAACGGCCACGCCGCCGCACCGCACAGCAGCTAGTCAGGGAGGTACGACACTGACCCACTCTAATTCTAACAATTTTAGTCATAAAATGTGGCAATTACAGCAGTAAATTACACAGGGGTCTGTTGGTCCAAGTCTTACAAAATAGATCACCTGCCAATTTGTCTGGCAACTAGTAAAAGGCGAGCATGGATTAAATACCTCGCGGCTCTTCATTAGTAAGAGACCCCGTCACCAATAAACTCCACAAATGTTGCGTTACTATCTTAAGGCCGGGATCTCAGGCCTTTTGTAAAAGTAAACCGGCTATCCTACCATACATCACTTCATACGACAATTACGAGTAAGTACTGTAGTAGCGGCGGCAGAAATAGGTAAGTCGGTGGTCCTAATCCGGGCAACACCCTTTCAACAAACGCATCCCTCTTTCGACCAGTGTTGCCAACTTAGAGGATTTTTCACTAAAACGGGTAGTTTCGACTTATATTATGTATATTCTGTGGTTGTTTGTAGTTTGTGGTTTCTGGTAGTTTGGTAAAACTCAACTTAAAACTAAAAATTAAAAACGCTCGGCACTCGGCACTCACCCACTAAGCCACTTATACCTACGTTTCTTTTAATACAAACTTGTTCTTTCTACTGTATTTAATCATTTTTAAATTATTCCGTAGTATTTAATTTTAATATTCAGTTTCTTTGGACGCTATACGGCATTCGCCGAACAATTTTTTTCAGTCAGTTTGGTTTTAGCACAAATTGCTGAACAGCTTACGAGGGTGTGCCGCGTGTAAGAACGACGATTGCACTCGCGTCTATAATGGACAAGAACACAAAGGTGTAAAATGATAACCAAGTTCAGTATTCCAAAAAATGCGTTATGTTGTCAAAAGAATTAATATCTTTATAGTTACAGGGATATGTATTTCAAGAACAAGATTGGAATTAGCTAGATATCACCAGCAAATCAAATGTTAGAGAAGTAACAGGTACTTTGTCAATCTAATTACAGTTCCGATTAACCCAAAAAACATTATATTAAAGAGAAGTTATAGATAAATACAATAGAGCCTGTGCGTGAAAAAGCAAAGCCAAATTTTAACCTCGAATTAAATGTTTTTGTGATTTAAGGAATTACAATGAACTTGACAATCATATAGATACAGAATAGAGAAATAACCAGCTACCCTACTACTAAGACATGACAATTGTATTAGGATAGGACGTGGCTGGAAAAGATAAAGTGGTGGATCCTACCTGGTCAATTGCACTCGAGAGCATACAGGGCATATTTTTGGCGAAGTCGACAATAACGCATATTCATGTTCCCGAACTTGGTAATCATTTCACGTTTATGTTTTATAAGGATATCAGTATATTTTGTACATAAATTATTTTTACCTTAAATGAGATTCCGTCAAAATATTATATATCACAATAAAGAAACAAGGAGTAAATCGGCGAGTCAATAGTCAAAGTAAAAGAAATGTGTGGTAATGCTTCCTCCGTCAATGACCGATCCGCACCGTTGTCGTCTTTATGAGAAACTTGCACCTGAAGCTAGACGTGTTCCTTTCATTTCACAAGAAATAATTATCAGATCTTAAAAGAAAAATAAACAGTTCCAATTTTAGAAAACATATTATGTTCATATAAATTTTAAAGAGTATTTGTTTATTCGTCCTTCTTTTACATCACGTCGAAGCAATATTATACATACATACATATCTTCACGCCAAGTCTCTTACGGGGTAGGCAGACAGTATATGGTGCCAGACCTCACGATTACTGACAAACCTGTCTGGCTTCCTTCACATACATACAAACACACCGGTTTCGGAGACAATATTAGGGTGTGTTTTTGTGAGCGGAAGTAGATGGCAGGTTTCGGAGGAAGAGGTAATATTATTTACCTTTCCCTTGGAAACCAAGGCACGCGAGAATATGTCTAGTGAACAATAAATGTCACTTGGAGCTCTGCAGAGTTCAGGATATCTGTATGATATAAACTTATTTAATTTCAGATTGAACATCTAAAAGCCAGCCTGGATCGTACGAGAGTAAAGACTTCAATTGCCCTAGAGGCCCTGGTGGCCTACGCGGAGACTTTTGCTCCCTACGATCCCTGGATAACACCTCCCCTGCCCTCGAACCCTTGGATCAGCGAGGATACACTCTTCTGGCAAATAAATAGTCCTCTGTAAGATTTTGTTTTTAATACGTCAAATAGAAGGTTTTTAAGTTAGGTGCCGGCTTAGACGTTTAGGCCATGCTGCCATGTCTTCTGTATAAATAAATTATTTTTAACAGTCACTAGTGATTTTAAGTCATAAGTCAAAGTCATGTCAGGCTTTTGAGTAAAGAGGTGGCCACGTTACTCAAGCTCATTTATTGAGATAATGGAGGAGGAGGCTATAATATGTTCGACTCCTAATTTTTTTATGTGTTATTCGATTTCTCCGTCATTTCTGAACCGATTTAATTCTTTTTAATTAAAAAGAGCGTACTTCTGAAGTGGTCCCATTGCCACCAAGTCTGGATCTGATGATGAGGTTCAAGGAAAACCGAAGGAAATACTTAAGTTTTGTGTACCTAGCTGACTTATTTATTGAAATCGAAGTCGGTTTTTTATAGTTTCATTGTGATTGAATTATTATACAGGGATACGCAAAATATGATATTCACATTTTTCTTTTTTCCAGTGTTGAAGTGCCTAGTGAAAAACGCGTGCAGCGTTGGGCTTTATCAATAGAAGAACTAATATCGGATCCCACTGGACTTCAAGAGTTCACTAGTTTTCTCCGCAAGGAGTATTCACACGAAAATATTCGGTTTTGGCTGGCTGTCATGGATCTTAGAAGAAGTAGTACCAAACAAATTCCAAAGAAACTTCAAGATATTTACGAGTACGTACCTATGTTTCTTTCAGGGCACCCATTAACCCTAGTATTAAGTTTTTGTGTTCAAATTCACATTAACTTATGGCAATTTTACATAGCGGTAGTTTATAAAGTAAGAAACAGTGTCCCGAAGAACAGAGAAATACTATAATAATCATTATTTTTAATCATGAAGTTTGATTTTTGGCGAAGACTTCTAAACATTACATATTTTAGGAATTTATTTTTACTATACGCAATGTAAAGCAAACACGGCGGGTATTGACCTCGCTTGCAGCTGTAATGACGTCACTTCTCAAGTCACGTGACTTTAGTTTTATCTAAACATCGTCACGTGAAATGAATAGTACATTTTTTCATCTATCGAATTGGTACTGACGATAAAAACACTTCAAGAACAAAAAAAACAAAAAGTTAATTCTAATTTTAATTTAACAATCATATTATCTAATAATTATCTGTATACCTGCATAAATTGTATCGATCTTAATGGTATTTCTACAAGAATAGGTATCCTTATTAACTCTTTGACTTGGTTCACGTTAAAGGCACATGATATATGTACATTTTTTAACCTAGTCTGAACTAGCATAAACTTTTATGTAACAAACATTAAAAAAGATATATTTTTATTATAATTGTAACTTTTTAATCTATTCTCGGATATATTTCATAATATTTGTAACACAATAATCACAGTCGTGTGTGTTGATATTATCTAAATAAATGGACTTTAACACAAGTATTTAAGTATTTTGCGCAATTTCTATGCGGATAATTAGGAAATTATCGACGTAATTACGAAAATGTAACATATAGTAGTTTTACTTGGCCGTCTTTTTTAATGAAATACCTACAATAGTACGGTGCCGCAAGTCCGTAAAAACAATTGCATACAGAAGTCATTATCTATACAACGTACGCTAGAACAACGCACACTTAGACACCTCTCAAGGACATGAAATTTTGAACCAATATAGACCACAGCCATCGACCATACATCCCAATGTGTGGTCGATGACCACAGCGAACGCGGGTCACGTCCGTTAGAAATAAGTTTATGTAATTTTTTTTTATACAAAATTGGAACAACCAAAAAACATTCATATTTCCACGCTTACGTATTAGGCAGAGAATATCGAACGAAATATCACAATTTCTGTAAACCTGTATATGTTCCTTCACATTCATTACTCTTTTCCTACAAACACGCCGGTTTTGGAGACAGCGAATAAAACCAATGCAAGAGCAAGTGTCATGAGCACGATCTACTTGAAACAAGCATTTTTAATTTTTTGTGCAAAAATGGAGCAACGAAAAAAAAACGGGTTGCACTCCGGTAGTGCCGGCAGAAGTGAAAACTTGTATATTAACACTGTGCAGTTTTGATATTTTGCAATAGTTAGGGAATATTGTTTTGCACGAATTGCTTTATCAGTATAAAAAGTACTATCATTTATGTGGTAGAATACAATATTCATTTATTGCGCTATCGTACACAAATATGACAAGACGGTCATTCACGTAAGCGCCCTGCGCCGTCTAACGAATTTTCGATCAGGTCACGTGTCCTGACATAAAAATCTACCCCTAAGCGAATCTCAAAAACAGCACAATATTTCCATCACAACAAGTTCAGCACAAAGTCAATAATTGTTGATAAAGAAGAAATGATAAAGTTAAAAATTCTTGCTTGTTTAACCAAAATATCATTCATAAACCGCACAATTACCTATTAGTCACAAAATAAGAAAATGCTATTACATAGACCGTTAATCACTGCGGCTCTACCGCGAATGATATACCGAGTGCATACCGAATCCGCGACGTGTACAAACGAAACGAACGCCCTTTTGTACGAAAAATTAATACTGTATAATATATTACTGAACAATGAGGTACCGTGTACTCTTCAAAATAGCTTCTCCTACTCTGGGTCTAATGCAAGTAGAACTCAACAAAACAGGGAAGCGATAAGTCAAACTTCAATATCAGGTATAAACATAGAAATAGGAATATATTATAAAGAAGTGCAACAATGTTATATAGCAAATTTAGTTGTACAAATACCGTTGGAATCGACATATAACTTAACAACATCTCTTTGTCTCTTTTTAACAAATGTTGATATTAATATGTACGCCGAAAGAGATAACGACATTTTTGTCTATGCTCATTTTGGCGTCGATTTAAATCGACGTCATGACAGTTGTCAGGCTTGCCAAGAATCCATATTTAGTGTTCAATTTTTATAGTGAAGTATACTATTATAATTGTCGATATTTTATTTAACGTTCCAAGAAAAGAATATTTCTACAAGATAAAAATGTATAACCATTGCACTGAAAATATCAATCATGGTCTATCGTTACCAGAATTATTTCAAGTGTTCACTTTTTAGTAAGGAAAGTGGTTTGAATATAATCTGATCACATTTTTTTATAACGATAATGCATATTGTAATAAAAATAAAGACTTAACTTATGTAAAAGTAAACATATTTGCACATCACAATGTAAAAAAATATGCTGGTGTAAAGTGAAAAAAATGATATTTCTTTCTTTTCATTGCATTTCCCTATTTATAAGCCAGCTGAGTATACATTAGTAGCAATTTCAATCGAGAGGTAAGTAATAATTCATATCTATATTAATAGATTATGTATCGATATCGAAATACTACCTTTTCTGACGCAAACTTTGTTTTGTACTGTTGCCCGCGGCTTTACCAGCATGATAATTTTATTTAGATATGTTTCTCTAAAGTGTCTAAAACAATTACTATACCAAATTTTGTCGAAATCGAAAATTTGTATTTTACTTAATAAGTGTGCGGACAAGCACATGGCGATGATAAAATAGAACCGTGATCTATAGACGCAATAAATATTATAGTGAATACCTTGACAAGGACCTAATAAAAGAACTGGGAGGTTGCTGATTGATCATACTTATTAAAAGTTAACTGTATTGTGTTTTATTATATTTGTTGTTTGCCTAAAGCACATCAAAATGTGTGCGATAGTGTGTGTTTATCGTTGGAAACGTCACTATCGTAAAAATTGGTTTGTCGGGGGTTTATTGAAAATTTTTGATTTTAAGATTATGGATTATGTATCGGTATCGATACTTTACGGTTTTTGGACAGCCTTAGTAATGTCAAATGGCAGCCATATTTAGTAGCCAGCGGCAGGCTTTTTTGGTAACTATTTCATGTCCATATACTTAGAGGTCAATGGGTATAAATCTGTATATTGTAAGCGGAAAGTTTGTCACTGACAGCAAATCTCTTACAAAAAGCTATGCGGCTAATGCCACCGTGATCTAATAACGCATAGCGCCATCTGTTGATAATATAATGCGTAACTGACGATAATTATTTTATATATTTTTAAATTAATGAAAATGCCTAATTTAGATTCAAGTTGTGTAGAAAAACATAAAAAACGGAAATTCATAGTTAAATCTCTAAAATACAATTTTGAACTTAACAATTACATTACTGTGACGTAAGCTTCACTTGTTAATGTTTTAAATGCTATCTAACGAATTTAGTAGACTTCAAGATCGCATTCCACTCTTTAACCTCCAGTATTGGATGGATTGGTATGTTTTTTATAAATTGTGGTTTTTGGAAACTGTAAGTACGAATTACATACTAATAAAATGATGAAATATGAATAATATTTTTCGATCTTACCAACAGAATAATAAAAAATATGAGCAGGTTATTTAAAGAAAAAATTCATGAGTGCAATAAGTTTGATAGAACACGTGCATTGAGAATAAACAAATATTATAAAATTTCTTAGTCTAACTTCAAAGCAAACACTCATTGACTTCGCGTTACTTAGCAACGCCATCTGCTGGAACAACTTTATTGCTCACAAAAAATAGTATTATTATTCGCCAATAAATGTCAGAAAGAGTCATATTTTTCAGTTTAAAGACGAATAAAATGACATTTTCTAAAAATGTTTCCTAGCTATATCGATTTATCGCCCCCAAAATCAGGGGATTTAACTACTAAATTTCATGAAAATCGTTGGAGCCGATTCCGAGATTCCAAATAAATAATATTAAAGGTATAAGATAACCTTGTCTGAATTGCAACTGTGCAGAGAGTTCCTAGCGCCGGGCGCGCCGTGCGAGATCAACATCGACGGTGCGACGGCGGAGAAGGTGTCTGAGGGCATCCGCAGCGGCTCGCGGTACGCGCTAGACCACGCGGCTGAGCACGTCTACGGCCTGCTGCTCAAGAAGGACTGCTACCCGCGCTTCGTACGCTCCGACCACTTCCAGCGGCTGCTCACTGAGGGACGGAACGTTCATCAGAAGAAAGCCAAGTAATTATTTTCTACTTTCATCATAAGTCATAATATTCACTTGTAACATTCTCCTAACTGTGTAACCCTATTTCCATTAATATTTTTTGATATTTTTTGATATTTTATTGACTAACTAACGCGTATATGTTTAAAATTTCCAGGAATTATTCAAGTGCATTAAAAGGAATGTGCCTGTCCTTAATATGCTGTCCAGTTATTGGTTTTAGTCCTAAACAATACGAGTATTTGTGCTGGCGCTAGTTCTCATTAATCAAAGAAGATTATTCTTAAAGCGTATTTAGCTTTTTAAAATAATGTTGAAAATTGTACAATTAAGCGATCGATAACAATGACGACGTTAGTCATTGTCGGAATGAACCCGCTACCTTCGGGTTTTTAATTTAAAAAATATAAATGTTAGTTTTGAGGGGCTTCGGATAACTTTCTGGTTCGCTGATTAGTTTCTTTCTTCTGTGTAGACAAGTAATGTCCTTTAAAAAAGTATTATGGTTTACAAAGTTAAACGTCATAAATGTTGTTGTGTAATGTCATTCCAGATTTTTTAATTTCGGCGGTCAAGTGAAGAAGAAGCCGGGCTCGAGCGGCGGCGGCAGCGGCGGCGGAGTCGGCGGCGGCCTCTCGCGCCGTCGCGGCTCGGACCGCTCGTTATCGGG
>NJDD01002086.1:101270-187363 GCA_002245505.1 Calephelis nemesis
CTGTCGGCTGTGGAGCCCCGCCACCTAGCGCCTCTCGCCTCGCCGCCGCATTCTCCGCGCCGGCCACCGGTTGTCGTGCCGCCCGCGCCGCCCCCGCACCACCCAACGCCCACCATCAGCGTGAGCTCGGCCCCTGACGACGAGTCGGCAGACTCACCCCGCACTAGCTCGCCGGAGGACCGGCGTTCGCTCGTGCACTCGGACGAGCCCTCCTCCGTGTTCACGTCCATGGACGCCACTCCCACGGAGCCGGTGGCGCAGCCGGAGCGAAGTGTGCCGGTGCTTAGTGTCGACGACGCGAGGACTGAAGCGGCCGGTGTGGTCGATAAAAAAGTGGTTTCCGTGGAAACGCCTACCGTTTCTGCGTCCGTGGACTCCTGTGAATCGCAAACGGACTCGAAGGATGAATCTCACGCAGATGTGTCGCACGATTCCAAGGAGGAGTGGACGAAATCCTCCGAGGAAGAAGTGGCCTCGGTGTGCCTGCCGTCGTCCGAACGATCGATGACGAAGGAGAATCAGCCGAGTGAAGATAATACGAGCGAAACGGACAAGCGGGATCGAGTCGATCCGGTGGAAGCGCGGATAGCGAGCGGTCCAGAGCTTAGTGTATCGGAGTGTAAAAGTAGCGGAGGCTCTGCGCCGTTGGCGGAAGGTGAGGACTTGGGGGTGGACGAGGACGCGGACAAAGTGCCTTCGGAGCCTCCGCAGCGGGTCCTTAGGGACTCAAAGACGGCGTCCGAGTCTGATGCGACGAAACACATTGCTCACAGAGACGAGGTGTCCTCGTTCTCAGAATCCGATATTGTTAAGCGCGATAAAAGCGGTAACAGCGAGCGCAAGCAGCGGAACGACATTTGTCCCTGGGAAGACGAGTAAGTAGTCCTAGTTTATGTCAAGTAAATGGACACAGTATATGATTAGTGTAATCGATTGCACTGCACGGACGCTTTCTTATTAATGTACCAGCTAGTTCTGATAATAATAAAATGATGTGGATTGACCACGAAAGGTATTTACTATAAACTTACAATAATCTTATAATCTTATGTATAAAATTCCAGTGTCACAATGTTAGTTACCGTACTCCTCCGAAACGGCTTGACCGATTCTCATTAATTTTGTGATTAAATTGAGTAGTACTGAGAATCGGCCAACACCTGTTTTATGAAAATGTGATGAGGGTGAATCACAGCAAACAAAAATAGCAGAATAACATCTGCCGGGTCAGATAGTTTTTATATAAAATGGACTCTGTTAAAACAATGCAAACAGCGCATGATTTTTTTTCTATTACCCCATCATAACAGTTATGGCGGAGTAAAACAGCTGTAGTAGTTAGTATTAAAATACAACACTATAATTTGAAACATGTTTTTAGAAAATATAGAAGATAAATGAATAACTATGGAAAAATGTCTAATTTGTAGTAGTCAAGAATGCTAATAAGAAAAAAAATTGTATAGAAACAATAGATAGTAAACAATTATTTTTCACAAAGGAAATAAATTCCGGATTAATATGTAAATTTTGCTTAAATTAAATAATGCTATGTGTAATATTTATTATCACACATAGCCTCAAAATATATAGAACGCACTATTTATTGTCTACTAGAAACATGATATACATTCATATTAATACCAAAAAGTTCATCTACCCAATGCTTTGCTATACAAAAGAATATGATTTTCTCAGGTTTCAGTACTTAAAATAATTTGGATATTGATTTGGCATGTTTTCTTTAAAATGTAACAAAGCCTGTTTAAAGTACGCAAATATCCCTATCAAGTGTTTTCAACTCCCTACAGAAAACGATGCGTATCGTATGTTTGACGTGTCTGTGTGTGTCTGTTTGTGGCACCTTAACTTTTAAACGGATAGACTGATTTAGATGCCAGATATTCTTATTTCGAAAGCTGACTTGATCGAGAAGGTTCTTATTTACAGCGTTTTGACGGGAGTTATTGATTTTTTTTAATTCCAAGAAATATAACCTGTCCAAAATGCAAATGTAGCCATAAAGTATGTTTTTACTGTATAATATGTAACAATCATATGAATACAATTATTTTTATCTTTAACTTTTGTTCGTAATAATTTAATTTTTATTTATGTCTACTAGTGATTCTTTAAGCTTTTGTTAAATTATTTAATCTACCTCTTACTATGGCCATAAATTAATTGTGTTAATATTAATGTTAAATCCTAATTGAACACATTTTATTCTTGTTTTCCCTGTTTATGTGGTTGTTGAATATAATAAACTTAGAAATTACATAGATACAATACGAATATAACAGGTATATGCAAAAGTAGTGTTACTTTTGAATTTTGATTTCATCTGTATTGGATATTGGAATGGAATATTTCTTTTAGTCGTCTCTGTGGTCTAGAGGTCCAGGTGTTGGACTTGACTTCATGAGGTCCAGGGTTCGAATCCCGGGTTGGGCAACAAAAAAGAAAATGTGATATTTCCAATTTTCTAATAAAAAAAATGTCGCCCGGGATTGGATATGTGCCCGGTTGGCGATAGGCTTGCCACCTATCACATTGTGGGACCTAGTGTCTTCGGCTAGTCGTAGGTACCCTGGTTGTGCCTCTGCGTATTGCTCCAGGGATACGGGCGTGAAGATACTTTATTTTAGGTACTCTTGAACATTGTACTAGCGAATTAATAACATAGATAATAAACATTACATTATTTTATGGAATACGTTGATTTTAATTGGAATTTAATGTCAATGATCCGCCAGTACTGTGTGTGTAAAAAAATATTTTTTCCAATTTGCATGAAATCGAAATTCAAGAGTAGCCTTACTGAAGTGACTTCGTAATGGCTGCGCAATTTTAAAAAGTACCAGAAAATCTGCGAAGCTAGTTGATTTCTGTATCATCTGTCAAATTGTATGAGAACGTAACATTTTATTAAATTTATTTTATAAATAATTATATATTTTGTTTATTTTTGTTGTTTTTTTTTTGCTTTTTTACCTACCTCCTGTTTTTTTTAATTCGAATTTGCTTTATGCCAAAGCTGCATTTATTAATAGAAGACTCAGGGACGTGCTCAGAAATTTCAGTTAAGGTAGGCATATAGAAATTGTAGCTAAAAAATATACCAATTCTAGTTTTAATTTTGCATTTTATACGACGAAATGTCATTTGGTTCATATACCACTTAATCAAGTGATAATAATAATTATTATTAAAAGTTTTTGTTTAACCACCATGAACAATCTAACTTAGTTACTGATCTTCAAAAGATAAGATACCGAAAACGGGTATAAGTTTACCTTAAGCTCATTTTATCAATTCGCTTTTACAGTACATGTTAATTGGTAATTAAAATATTTATCTATTCAAAACAGATAAAATACATTAACACTTATTTGTGCAAAATAAAGTACGTAAATAAAGTAGAGACAATAATAATTTTGACTTTGAAGTCTGACGGTAGTAGATATTGCCAACTCATCATAACCGGGTCGGTGTGATTTCATTCATTCATTCCAAGGTCGTTAGTATAACTATTTCAATAGCGTATCCGGGACTTTGCACTAAAAAAAAGATTTGTGGTGAATATTCAGATAAAATTGTCGACATCCATTAGAAAATGTTATCGTTAAGAATTTTTTTGCTACTAAGACTAATTAAGAAGTCGCTAATTACAGTATGAATGACAAATTTGCAACACTGCACTCCAATTTTAACAATATGTATTTAGAAGAACAAGCAATTACTTTTTCTAACTTACACACATATAGAAAATCTTCCTGAGTGCGCTCACTCACTTACTCATCAATCATATTTTACGTGTCATTTAACATGCAAAGTTACACGCACACAAATAAACTGCACCGGCAATATTGTGCCATCCAATAAGTCAACGCAGCAGTCAACACGCGTTTGCCAATTTGTTTCACTAAATTTCTAAGGAACCCATTAAAACTTCGACCCATTTTCACAGTATTGTTGCCACCTTAGAACTCATACTCGTAAATAACGCAATATTTCAAGTTTTCCATTTTGTAAACTGAGCAACGCTAACAGAAAAAAAAACAATGAATGGCGGTTTACGCAATACAAATACATGTGAAAATAGTTGTCTAAATTTCAATTTTAATATTCTAAACTAAGAGGAAAAATTTATGACTGAAAGGCCAGTACGACAATCGCCAATTTCATATGTAAAGACCTAATCATAAATTATTTGATGGCACTAAATTTACTATTCTTATTTTAATAACAACAATTCTGTCGATGAAAATCTAATATTTTTCTCGATTTCCTTGAGATTCCTTCGTCAGGACAACGGACCACCTTAGATGTATAAAAACCATACGTAAAAAATATAGATATGGGAGTAGAACATAAATCGCCTAGTTGCCTCCCTTTTTGGAAGTCGATTAAACAGTTGAATTGGCAAATGACCCAAAATCATATAGAGTACCTAAGTACTCTACATACCATCTATTCATGGTTATTATATATATTATAGTAGATAACAGTACTTGGGATAGATTGCTCCCCAAATCAGTTTGTTATAAATATAACGTATTTTTATCGATATTTAAAAATATGTAATAGGCAAAAAAGCAAGCCTACCTACATTCATCCACATTCGCATGGTATATCTGCTTTGTTCATCTTTCATCTGGCATTCTTTCCATACGACTGAACCAGCGGAGCATGCCCTTCCTAATTTTAGAACCCACAATTTCATTCAATCCCACTTTTTCTCAAATCTCACTTTTAGAAATGCTCTCATTTCGAACGCATTTATCTTACTCACATCGTTGGGATAAGCACAGAATTGTACAAAGCGAGTACCTTTTAAGGATTTTAAGGTACTTTTAGTACCTTGACTCAAAACTTGGGTTTGAAATAGTTTACCCAGCACTCGATTCACACTATTCCCTTACACACTCTCCTTTCTTTAACACTTTCTTATTCCTTCCATCCCTGCTAAATGTGCTACCAAGATATACAATTTAATTCACTTACTCCAACACTACAATATCTACTGCAACTCTTATATTCGTTCTTGCTATATCTCTTTCAAATACCATTGTTTTGGTTTTCTTCGCATTTAAAATATGTAGCCCTCTTTCTTAACAATTACCTTTCATAGCTGTGACCAGTGTTTGCAGCTCAGATGGTGTGGAGACCAAAAGTGCAACATCATTTGCATAAAGCAGGCAGTTCACCACTTGGTCACTCGTACGCATTCCCAGATTCATAGATCTTAACCTCTGAAGATATTTTGCCCAAATACAAGATAAACAAGCGTGCTGACAACACACAGACGACAATGTCAAAATCAAACCAAGGCAATATATTGTCGTCCTACCCGCACAAATGCTTTACAATCTAAATACAAAGACTGCACCGCACGCAGCACCTCATTATCCCATAATCCGGCAAAATGTCCCAAACTTCTTACGTCCCTAACAAACGCTTTTCGAGAACCTCAAAACCACGGAAAACCCTGTGGCCTACAGCCAGATGATTCTCAACGATGTTGCGTAGCGAGAAAACTTGATCCTCTTCTAGATCTGAAACCGATTTGAGCCTCCTACAGTATTCTATCGGACATAACTTGTCCTTTCAACTGTTTTTCTATTCACTTTTGATGTCAAACTGATTAAACTGATGCCCCTGTGCACTCTACTGGCGTACTATATGCGTGAATCTTTGCCTTAACACAATGACACGATGCTGCCAGTCTTCAGGTACTCTACCGGCCCTTCAACGTTTGTTATAAAAGACCCAGTAAGACCGGGTAGTCCGGACAGCAGAACAACCAATCTTGATCATCTCAGCTGTAACCATATCTACTCCCGCAATCTTACCTTATATAATATTTAAAGTTATTTGGTGACTTTATGCTGAGTATTGTTGTGTCTGAAATGTCTAAAATACAAACCATATAACTTGAATAATCTGTAAAGTAAATCCTACAATAGAAAAAATATTTAATTAATGAACTACTTAATATTAATATGTTAAACTGACATATATAGAAGATTTAACTACAAAATATAGCCAATGTTAAAAGCTGAATACCATAAAAAAATTTCGTCGTAATCAGTTCATCTTTTCAAATGTTATAAAGCACAAATACCACACACAAATATACACATACACAAAAATTACACGTATTTGCACACAGACATACACTAACACACCCACAAATACACATCCAACAAACACACACACAATTCAAATTTGTAACACCACTTTATTCCTTCAGGGATTAAGTATGTACTCATAAAACATATGAAAATACAAGCAACGCTAAAAATTTAATTTGTCGTCAATCTATTTTTTTTTAAATGTACAAAGTTTCATTCTTAACCCTCGACTGAAAAAGAGAAAATAGGAGTGTATGTATTGTCTGTTTGTCCGTCTGTGGCATCACAACTTTTGACCTATTTCGAAACAGATTTATCCTTTTTAAAAGCTGACATGATCGTGATGGTTGTTAGCTACAATACTACTAATAGGTTTTGTCATCGGATATGGATTTATTTGGTTTGGTTTGGTTATGGATTTATATGGTGTTATTTATTTTATTAATTTTAAACCAATATCAGCATGACCCAAATTTTCCTCATTATTTTAAAGAATACGAAAGAAGACCTGATCTACACCGAGCTGATAATAAAAATAAACATATTTATTTAGTGTTATATAAAAAACAAATTTGTAATGGCTTGTCTAAAAAATCTTGAACAGAATAATATTTCTAATTGTTTTTTAAAACTTATTTTGCATTTTCGCAATTTTTCACATTATGTAATATCGCAGATATTGTATTTGGTAGTACACTAAAATTATAATTTGTGTTCGCAATATGACATTCCTTATTTTAATGTATTTTTCTTCTATTATCCAAACCAGTAAAGCAACTGGTAAAAACATAGCTGTTTATACCTTCCAACCCCTTTAAATAACACTTATAATGTATTTTCTAATATACTAAATTTATTATATAATTTGTTTGATTCTATTATCAGCTCAGTGAAGTTCAACTTAGATTCGGATCTTAGAGCAGAATGAAAAAACGTAATAAATGAGAAGTGATTGATTTTTTGTTTCATATTAAAGCAAAAAAGTCAACAAGCATGAAGTATAAAGTACATTAGGTAACATGTTTAAAAATGTTAAGTTTTTGCTAAAAATTGTACCTCTGTTTTTCACTAACTTTTTTTTCTTTTCCAGAACTTCCTGCGAAAGCGACGCTCCATTTGTTAAAACTTATGCAACGCTCGGTTATTTATAATTTTCGTAGGAGATATCAACAATATGATGTCAGGGTTATAGAAAAAATATTATTTTTTATCTTAGACTTTTGGTTATATTAACACATTTAGCATTATTATTGTAATTATAATATGAATATTTTGAAGTAAATGATCGTTAATTATTAGAAAAAATGATTTTTATTTATTTTCTGATACACATCGTTTTTTTTTGTAACTTTAAAAAATATCAACAAAATGTGCATGTTTGTAAGTCAATGCGGCTAAACTGATTGTAATGAAATTCAGCACCTTCACTTAGTCAGTCAGATAAGCGAAGCACCCTATCTATAGAAAAAGTTAGCAAAATCTTGTACCCCTTACTTATCTAAAAAAACCGTTCATCCATAAAAGCCCGGTGAAGTTGTGAAAACTGCGAGGTTGGCAACACATTAGTCATTCAAAAAAAAAACATCCATACCTTTATTTAGGTATCTACCATAATCACATTTTTAAACTTAGACTTTAGACTTTATCTACAGACTAAAAATACTATCAAGGATTTGGGAAAGTAACAGGTTTTTGTTATAGAAAAGTGACACATTTATTATACATTTAATATATTCATATTATATCTTAACATTTAACAAAATATAGGAACTAAACACTAAAATTTATATTTAATTTCTATTATGATTTCTTAATTTAAAAAACCACACAGTATACCTATTAATCATCTTTTGCATCATTAAATCATCTTTTATAAAATAACTAGCACATTAGATAAAAAAATACCACATAAATTAAAAAATCAAACAGAGGCTACTTGTGTGAATACGCACAAATGTTTCGAATTTGCACGGATTTAAAAAAAAAGAAAATATCTCAACACTAACGAAATCATAACTTATATGAGATTAGACATTTTCCCTTTAAATTATCTGCAAATTTATTCCAAACACAGCAGCTGTGCCAAAATTTAAACGCGTTCATATTGTGAAAAACGCATACACTTAAAAAGCTGTGCTTTGGTTTTTAAGTTTGATATTCAGTTTTCCTATTTCGGTTAAAAGACATGTCTACAAACTCCATCAGATCCCATTTGCATGCCCGGTGGACAGTTCGGGGGCGCGGTGATCATGTTCCTCATCTGGATGTTCTCAGTTGGTGCCACTTCTACTGAGTTGGCGGGGGCCTCGGCGTCATCAGATGCTTTAGGTTTGTTGTCCTCTACTTCATCAGGATATTCGACAGGTTCGTTCTCAGACATTTTCCTGTAATAGGGAATATTTATTAATTTTTACAATGACAAACAGTATGACAAGAACTGTCCTGGAGGCCCAACGCGAGTTTGTAGACAAAACTTATTTCATAAAGACTTCTACTTCGTCTACTTTTTATGATACGGCTTTTCATGATGCTAATCCGTAGACACCATAAATTTTGCGGGTGCATCACCATTCTATTGCCAACCAGCCGGTAGATATAGGTAGATATTAGTTATATATATATATATATATATATATTAGTAGATATAGATCATTAAAATTTTTATCACATATAGAAACCAAATATGTATTAGCAAATGCCAACCTGTACCTGCGTTGTTAATCCCAGATTACCGGGTACCCAATTCAGTCAAAACTAGAATACGGCAGTAACAACCACAATGGTTCTGAAGACAAGATTTTGTCTAGATGTCAGACAGGTCTACTTATTATACTTTTAGAGTATGTACTTTTAGGTTTATGTCTAGGTGTGATACAGTAACTGAAGCAAATATACCTATGACCTTTTTCTATGAGTTGCCTGGCAGTCAAAAAGTTCAAGAATCACCAAGGGATCGTTAATAAAATACAGAATTAATTCTTTTAATCTCATTAAATAGTTGCACACAAATTTAAAAGGATAGTGGCCGAATGAAGGAAATAAATAAGTTTTACTAGATGGTAGAGTTTAGCAGCGACTCGTCCGGATTGGTACCACCGCCTTACATATTCCTGCCGCCATAACGTCATGACGTGTTCCGGTTCGAAGGGTAAGGTAGCCGGTAAACTTTCTTTAGCTCGAGGCCTAACATCCCGGCCTCAGGTTGGCAACGCACCATTACCACCTTTTGTGTCTCTAGGTGGCGTGAATTACTTACCATTAGGAAATCTGTCTGCTTGTTTGCCTTCCAATATCACTAAAAAAATTAACCCACGTACACATATCTACAATCTAAAAAAATCATTTTAGGTATAAATATTTAAAAATATCTAATACATAAAATTTACCTTGATAACTACAACGATTACAATTATTTCATGAATGATTAAGAATTATCTTTTCATGTTAATAATCAAAACATTTAGTTTTCTTGATAATTTTGTGTTATGTTCATAAATTTTTACAGTTTACCACAAGTTAATTATAATTAACTGCGTGAACAAGCGATGCATATTGCAAAATAATTAAAAATACAAAAACTCACAATTTATATAGTTCTATGGTATAGTAGTTTACGTCTGTAGAGCTGCGCAACTGTTTTGCTAATGCGTTGTAGTGCTCAGTCCGTTTATATTAAAGAAAAAGATGGTTATTTATCTTCGCAAATTTCGCGAACGCCAGTATACGTCAGTATGACTCACTAAACAAATTAACACTCCCCTAACAAATATGAGGGCTCTCGGAATATTTCCTGGCAAATGGCCGGTGGTTTTCCTGCAAAATCGATGACGACTTGCTATCGGTAAACGAGATAAAGATTATCGAGTACTGTTCCTAGATATGATAAGCGACAATAAAACATACAAATATATTAGTTATCACATACACAATAAATGAAGTCATGTTTATTATTATTGTACATGAGTAAACACCAGTAATGTCTGACTGTATTATTATCCCGGAATAGATTGTCCTGTCTGTGTCTGAGAATTAGCCGTCTGTGTGTCTGTCTGCGGTTTGGTAAAAACGGCAAGGATGAATCAAAATATTTGTCATTGGAAAAGTAGTTTGGTGATATAATGAATGCATTTTACATGTCAGATACTGTTTTTTTATTGACAAGGAGTGCAAGGAAAGGAGGAAGGCAAGCAGACGGATTTCCTGATGGTAAGAAATTCACGCCGCTTATAGACACCGAAGGTGGAATCAGTGGGTTGATTAGTTAGTAGAGTTTTGCATCGACTCGACCACCACCTTACCTATGACAGTTGATGACCAAATGCAAAACTCTACCACCTAGTAGGAAGTCACGGTGTTAGCGACGGTAACCTCACCTTTTACCATCTGCCTTGCAGCAAGGCAGATGGTCTTTTCTACAAAGGAATCCGGACCAACACGGGGAAAACTTGTACAGTAAAAAAGTGTAGAGGTTTCCCTCATACGAGTAGTAAGGGACGACCGTGGCCTAGATTAGAATAGAATAAAAAACTTTTTATTTTAGATAGACCTTATAAGAAGCAATTGTGACGGGTCTATGTTATACTAAAATGTACTACAGTATAGGAACGAGTTTACACATTGAGAAGTCCGGCGATCTGAAACTCAGCGTTCTTGTTTTTTCCTTATTTGATACAAATTAAGTAGTAATTAATACATTGTAAATTATTATTTATAAGAGATTGGTATGAGAAGAAATGAATCCCAATCACTCTTGTTTGGTGTTTGCCTAAGGGCAGCAAAGGAGTGGAGGCCAAATTTTTCCAAATAAAAGGATATGTTTTTGATCGGCTTTTGTGTTTCTATTAACTGTAGTATTATTATTAAAGAACCATATAATCATGTTAGTACAAAGTAAAGTAGGTAAAGGTAACACAGCAAAAAATATGAAAGAAAACGATGTTTACTTATCATTTTAAAAATGATTCATTTGACAGTGACATAAAACTCTAAGTGACCATGATCACGTTGCAGTCAGTAGTACCAGTTTGTTTTAGTCGCCAAGTATTATTCTAACTTTATGACAACTCCAGCACTTCGTCGTATCAATTATTTGAACCAATTTTGAGACCATTATGTAAAACATCTCTTTATTTGACTCCAGCAAGGATATTAGCGGGTATTCGGGGTACCACAGTACCCCCTTCTTAATACAAAACACAATGCAGAAGAGCTCACAGGAAGAGCTCTCGCAACAGACCAGAAGATACTTTAATACACTATGTTAACAGGCTTATTTTACATACTATGTTATAATGAATTTCCGCAAAGTAACGCCTACCTAAGTAACGTAAAAGTAACTAAAAAATAACGCTACTGTGGACTTTGTTTTATATCTTTCCATTCGGTGATAGAATGTTAAGTTTCTGGTAGTTGGACACACGCGAACGAGGTACGTAGGTACAACTGACCATGGTAGAAGCATGGTTTTTCTAGCTTCTCCCCGACTATCTTTAATGTTTGTCCTTACACTTTGTTAATGGTCATAGCGAAACTAATATTAGTCGGAAATTGTTGCCTTTTGTATTGTAAGGGAGGACCAGTGGGAATTATTGGGCTACGTGAGATCATTACGTTTCCATCTTGATTGAAGATGGTGGCGCTGAATATGTTTCGTCCAAGTAATGTGACATGAAGTCACGCCCCACTACATAAATGCACAGCAATTTTATTCTATCTAATTGTTCTTTCATTTTATCCCGTCGGGGAAAGGCAAAGGATCTGAGTCCATACAGCCACGTCTTCCGTTTTATTCTATCTAATATCTAAATTTCAATTGTGTGAAGGTATGCCTGACAACAGAAATGAATTTAAATTTTAAAAACCTAGAATTGCCATCTATCGGAGGCTCAATTTTTTATTAGATTTAATGTATTAGTATAGTTTTATTTAAATCATTTTATTATTGTGAGGCAGGCATTTGTGTGATCAACATTTAGATGTCAGCATTTCCGGGTCTGGGTGCTTATTAAATTTATTCTGGTATCTATTTAAGAATTATTGACTACCAGCCATAACACAAGCATATAATTTGCTTATTTTAAGGGTTAGATTGAATTTATGTAACTTATTCAGGGATATTTCATTATAATATTACTTCTTGTTCGTTCTTATTTATAATACATTTGTTTGGTACCACCGACTTACCTATTCCTGCCGCCATAACGTCATGACGTGTTCCGGTTTTAAGGGTAAGGTAGATGGCAAACTCACTTTTGCTCAAGGCCTAACATCCCGGCCTCAGGTTGGCAATGCACCATTACCACCTTTGGTTTCTCGAGGCGGCGTGAATTTCTTACCGTCAGGAAATCGGTCTGCTTGTTTGCCTTCCTATAAAAAAAATAGATAATTAATTTATAATTTCTGACTAGGTGGTAGAGTTTAGTCTGACTAGGTGGTAGAGTTTAGTAGAGTAAGGTAGCCGGTAAACCTACTTTTGCACGAGGCCTAACATCCCGGCCTCAGGTTGGCAACGACCACCTTTGGTGTCTCTGGGCGGCGTGAATTTCTTACCATCAGGAAATCCGTCTGCTTGTTTGCCTTCTAACATCATAAAAAAAATGATTACAATGTTAGTTTCATATTCAAGGAATAACAATAAAATACATAATATTGATACTCATTATTTAAATAGTAACTGGTTTTCAAAGTAACTTTAACCTCGTCGACATTGTGACTTGCTCTAGTACGTCATGCAATGTCAGTTTTTAAAATATTTTATGGTTAAAGTTGTCAAAAATTTTAGAAGGATTTTGGGCGTTTCTAAAAGCTTTAAAGAAAATAATTTATTCAATATGGTTCATATATTTGTATAATTCGTTTGGCGAATTTGAAATGTTTAAGAGTGTTAGCTTAGAAAAGGTAACTCGTTTTTTATACCTACTTTATAACCTATAGCAAAAGCCGTAACATAAGATATATTCAGGTAGTATCATGGGTAGTATTATCGAAATCTTCCACCAAATAAATTAGTCGCATAAATTAGTATGATCCAGTTTAAAAAAAAATCCAGTAACGGTTTATTTTTTACTGAACTTCCTGCAAATAATTTGCTGATGTCCTCTATTATAACACAACGAAGTATCTAGTCGTCCGCTAATTCGGATGAATAATATAAATTAGTCGTCCGATTATCGGATGAATAACATAACTTAATCGTCCAATCTTGTATGACTAGATAACCTTTTAAGACCAACGCTAGTCGTCCGTAAATTTTGAAATACCATGCATGTTACCACGACATTACTCTTCATCATATGACAGCTGTCATAAATTAAAAATTTATTTATTTTATTTATATATTTATGAATATTTTTAGTAAAATAATATTAATGAAAATATGATGGGTAAGTATAAACTATTATTATTAATTATTAATCTTAATTATTAAATAATAATACATTGTTTATTATAAATTTATGAAAAAAAAAATTTTTTATCAATTTACAGGTGATACTAAAAATAAATTATAAAGTTAGGTTAAACAGTACTTACTTGAAATTCTTTTTTTAATGTTTTTTTTATATTTAGTTCTGATACTCATATTTTTACAGTAAATGACGAAATAATCAAAAAATATGAGTTAAGACATTTACTCTTAATTACCACTTCCACATTGGTATCAATTAAAAAAAAATGATTAAACCAATTTCGTAGCACGGAGTACACTAAGCGAATAATATTAAGTTGTGTTTTGGGCTTACGCCACTTTGTTTTTCTTATAAGGCAAGTTTACATTAATTTACAGTAGTTCTCTACTTTTTATATGAGTATTGGACCTAACGCAGATAAGTCCACGTTAAAAAAACACTTCAATTTTAATCAATGGATTTTTTAATTAAATATTTATGAATCTTTTATCGAGAATTCCATTTAATTTTTCACAGTGTTTATCTGAACATATCGTAAATGTATATAGATCATATCGATATGTATATAGATCATATAACGTAAAGACTTATTAAATGCCTAGAATCGACATTACTACTGAACACGATACTGATCAGAGGCCACATTATGATTTTGTAATTCTACGTATTCATTATCATCAGTAAATTAATTAAATTAATTAAATGCCTAGAATCGACATTAGTCAACGATACTATTACATAGAAATACTTATATAGATACCAGAACAAATTTAATAAGCACTCAGACCCGGAAATGCAGACATCTAAATGTTCATCACACAAATACCTGCCCCCGTCGGGAATCGAACCCGAGCCTCGCGGTTGGTCGATGTAGTTAGGCGAGTACGCTAGCCACTCGACCAATGAGGCGGTCATTATGATTTTGTAATAATTCTACGTATTCATATAATTAATTAGTATAACAATAAATTTATGTTATCGGACGATTAAGTTATTTTATTCGTCCGATAATCGGACGAATAATTAAATTTATTCATCCGCTTAGCGGACGACTAGCAACACCCATAACATAAATACGAGTAGTTAAAAATGATGAATAATCTTTTATTATTATTTATATCATTATTACGATAAATTTAATTAAAAATAATTATAAAGAAGTGTATTTTCCTGAAAATCACAACTTGGAATAATGCTGTTTATGTGTCCAATACTAGGATGTTGCTGGTTTTCCCATATAACAACTTAAGATATTGATGTTTTTGTAGTTCCTGTTTTTAGATGTGCGATGCTTCATACTTATAAAATATTTAAGAAAGCTATTTAAATAAAACTCCATTTATTACAATATTTAGTATCATTTAGGTAAAACAAGAGTTGCACTCCGGGAGTGCCGGCAGAAGTGAAAACTTGAGTAACAACGTTGTGCATTTTTTAAATTTTGGAAAACAGCTTTTCACGTATGTTTTAATTTTCAGCATAAAATGCTACAATTAATGTGATAAAATACAGAATCGCGCTTATTATTATTGCGCTGTTGTACACAATGTGTTTTCCCCGTGTTGGTCCGGGTTCCTTTGCAGAATAGACCATCTGTCTTCCTGTGCCAGGCAGCTCTTAACAGGCGAGCATAGGCTTACCGTCACTAGCACCGTGACATCTGACTAGGTGGCAGAGTTTTGCAGCGGCTGCCGCCATAACGTCAATACTTGTCGTTGACGTGTGCCGGTTCGGAGGGTAAGGTAGCCGGTAAACTAACTTTTGCTCGAGTCCTAACATCCCGGCCTCAGGTTGGCAACGAACCATTACCACCGTTGGTGTCTCTAGGCGGCGGGAATTTCTTACCATCGGGAAATCCGTCTGCTCGTTTCCCTTCCAATATCATAAAAAAAACCATTTGCACGTTGTCATCGCCTCACGTCTGAATGGCTGGATATTAATAAGTTAAAAAATTAAAATGATCGATGTTTCTGCCTTTTCTTTTGTATGACTCAAATGTCTCTAACATGCATTCAAAAATAACAAATCCAGCATAACTAACGAAAGTGTAATAGCTAATCAAAACCGCGTGATAAAACACGGAACGGTTTAAAAAAAACACATTACTTTTTCTCAAACAAAAAACAAAAATATTTTGTTTTAATTGAATAACTAACCTTTTTATTATTCATGAAGTTAATGACTGCAACCATCCTATTTCCTATTAATATCATAATTGCGAAAGTTTGTGTATTTGTTTGTTACTCGTTTCCAAAAACTGCTAAACCGATTTTCATGAAAAATTGCACACATATAGAGGGTAACTTAGATTAACACATAGGATAGCTTTTATCCCGAAACAATGTTCCTGTGGGACCACGTGGCTGGAGTGGGCAACAGCTAGTAGAGTATATGCACGCACACAATTTTTTATTGTATATTACAAGACAACTTTTAACCTCAGACCTATAAACTTATTTATTGGTCTGAGTTTATAACATTCCTTATGAAGGAAGTAACAGTGACGGAAAGTGTATTTTCTCTGGTCATGTACAGGAGTCTATACAGTTTTATTAAGCGAGGGGTAATTTGTGACCGATATTTTTCAGGTCAATGGGAATGAAGTTTCTACTGCAAATAATGCAAACACTGTATTTAATTGTCTTCCGTAAGTGCTGATGTGAATTTAAAAATATATTTAAATGTAAGATAGCACACAAGTACTCTCGTGCCCTAGAATTAAGAGACAAACTTGTCCTATACTTTAGATACCAGAGATGTTCCAGGTGCGCCGTTATAATGTTGCCGGAATGTTAAATTTATTGTACGAGTCTATCGGCTACCCTACCCTCTTGACGGGAACACGACAAAGTTATTATGGTAAGTATATAATTTATATATTAATAGGTATGTGATGCCAAAATTTTGGACCCCTTTTCACGAAAATTGCGCGAACGCAGGAGCATAAAATTTAGCACACTTATAGTTTAGGTGTAAGAGAAGTGAAGAACGCTAATATTTTTCAATAATAATGCTCATAAAGTATATTAAATCAATAAATAAAACATTACCCATACTAGCAAGCACTTGACACACACAAACAAATATGTTGATGTTGACGATAAGAATCCAGGAATCCAGGAAGCAAAGTAGTTGGTCTTGAGAAATGAAGATGGCATTTTTATCAACAATATATTAAAATTTATTATGGTCGAATTTCGACCAATGGGCGACCACTAGTTTATATAAATAGTCAAGGGTAATGACGTATCTACATAAATACGTAAGGCGCTAGACCCCTACATGGGCAAGTTGCTGTACAGCACCCTATTTAGTATTGTTGGTACTGGCCTTTAAGTAACCCGTGTTTGCGACTCACGAGCTACCTGGCAGAGAGGCAGATGGTCTATTCCACTTGGCAGACCGGGATCAACGCGGGGAAAACTTATTATAGGTACCTATAAACTGTTACATTTATTTTCATAATTACACAATTTTTTTTATAGACACCTAAATCAACAAAAGAGAAGACAAAGAAGAAGCCCTAGAAACGCTTTAGAGAAGTATCATATAACAATCAAACCAAAAATATATAAAAGTAACTCTTTGTCTGACCTAACTTCTCTTACAAGTGATCACAGTAAGTGTTTATATCTTCACACCAGTCACTTGTGAAGTAGGCAAAAGTTGGAATATAGGTTTAAAAAAATAAGATAATTATGTTATGGTGGCTACGAACCCGATACAAACATGACAATAACTCATTGAAGGTTTATCCTTATTTGCGGAATGCAAAAATAAAAGTGTCAAGGTCAAATGATCAAAAATTACGTTTTTTTTTGTTGTTTGGATTATTTCACCTTGGAACTTTAATTTTTTCATTCGACAAATGAAGAACAACCTTCAATAAGCTATCACTTTTTGGGTTTTCTCAAAAGCTATTTTTCGACTCTTAATCTTTTGATAAAATACTTTATTTTTAAGCTATTCGCAAAAAATATCTTAAAACGTGATTTCCTTGTTTATAAATTTGAAGCTTTCACTGATTAATATAAATCGAAAAGTATTGATTTTTGCAAAAATCTTTGGCAAGACAAAATATTCCTAAAGTTAGTCGATCAATCCATCGCTGAACTCTATTGAAAAAAAAGCAACGCATTGCTCAGGTTAAACTTTAGGCTCTGCATAAAAAATACATTTTTTTATAAAAATCCGTTCTGCTACATTTGCTTGAATTGGAAAATTATTCCGCTATCACTGAATAACTGAATCCAAATTGAAACTTAAAACGTTATTTGAAGACTTAGCATGTAGCTGAAATAATTACCACGTTGTGACAGTAGATATGATTTTTACTACTGACTGCGAAGCTAGACCCTTCTCGCCGCCTGAATCTACGTAAACTACAGAGTGAAACATTCCCCTTTTTATGATATTAAAGGCAAACAAGCAAGCGGATACTAAAGATAGTAATGGTGCGTTGCCAACATGAGGCTGGGATGTTAGGCCTCCAGCAATAGTAAGTTTACCGGAACACGTCAATGGCAAATATTGACGTTAGGGCGGCAAGAATAGGTAAGGCGGTGGTACCAATCCGGGCGAGTCGCTGCGAAACTCAACCATTTCGTAACCAACTGTGATGTCTGCAACATATATTTCTTGCCATCAAGGTTTTCAACCACTGTTTGTTTGCCTACCTTTTTCATAAAAAAACATTTAATCTGGTTTCAGAATTATATAATTTTAATAATTCACAAATTTACTCTGAAAATAATCAAGACTTGCTTTTTGATAGTTCTGGTGACACTGTTAATCATTATTGGTCGAAACATCTCAAAAAAGAACCATATATGTCTTGGAATCTTAAAGGAAAGTACGTACAATTTTTATTACAGAGTTTTAAGTATTTTTCTGATATTGATCGAAATAAAAGTCCTAAGGAAAATATATGGTATTACTCTCGCCTACCGTATTGGCAACAGGGAGATCCGAGAAAGAGTGGGACTGAAAGAATATGTTGGTGTTAAAGAATAGCTGATGAAAGATTGACAAAACATATGCAACGCGAATGTGGATTTAAGTGTGTTCCCTGAGAAACCTAAGTTGACGTTTTATGAGAAGATTATCTTCATGAGTCTCAAAACCGGCGTGTCTGTGTAAAAAGAGTCATAAATGTGAAGGATGCTAAGCAGATTTGCAAGGATCCTGTCATTTTTCACTCGACATTCTGCGCCTACCCCATAAGGGACCTAACGCATTCAATCCACTCTTATATTTCAAATTACTTCAAATTAGGTAAGGACCTTGAAGCTATAGACTACTATTGGAGGTACACCTACTGCACTCTTTTGCAGGGGCCATTTAATAGTTCACATTTGACAGTTCCTCGAAATTTGATACTTCGTCTTCGTAGTAATATTATTTAATTGTCCGAAATTAGATATTTGCTTAGTTATCTCAACTTAAATCAGCTTAATCTTTTTATTTAAAAATTGTACTAATGCCAATATAATGCATTTTCATGTTTCATTTCGAAACGTATTTACAAAGATTGAGATTTTGTCAAATGCGATATATTAAATTGAACCTACTTTAGCTACATGAAATTGCATTGTTTTAGAAAACCAAAAAAGAAATTTTACATGCTACCAGAAAATTACTCATATAAATTTGACACAGAGTACCTTCAAAACTACCAGCCTAGTACAAACGTGTCGTCAGAAACTACTGAATCAAGGTAAGATTAAGAATAAGACTGTCTTCAATTTCCTCTGTACCTAAATAAGTGTGCTAAAATTTTGACTCAAAGCGAAGTTTTTAGAAATCAAACACAGTAAATCCTCAAAAAAACAATTTTAGTTAGTACATGTATCATCGAGTTTATAAATATAATACAAAATAACACCCGTTGAGTATAACTTAAGAAACCCTAGTCGGATCACAAAAAAATTAAATTTTCCAGGGTAAGTAGCAAACATATCATTAAAAAATAAAAAAATCTTAACTAGGAACCAATTCGATCACTCAATCTGATCTTTCAAACAAAAAAGTCACATGGAAATCGATACATTTGTTTAGGAGCATATACTAAAGACAGACACGAACACAGAGACATCAATTTTATACCTAACATTCCTCGTTCCGTCGAGAGATAAAAATAGCATACAGTCAAATTGAGGGCCTTTTATGGAACGAAGAAGGTTTTGACAGTAAGAAATTAAAATTAGACTAAAGCACCCGTCATGAGAAGCTAGAAATTATGTAAACAAACGTTCGGGAGTTAACAACATTTGGTTCAAAGATAAAAGTATTTTTTTAAATATTTAATTAATTAATAATTTAAATATGTATAATAAATAACGTATGTTTTGAATTTTTTTTCGTGGCAAATTGATTTCCTTAGATGTACTGGGTACTGGCTTCATTATACGTTAATACACAATAACAAATAATGGATTTAAAAAAAATTAAGGCAACAATTAACAAAACTAACAACAATAACAAAGTGATAACGAAAAGATAAAAAAAATAACAATAACAACCAAATCCGCGATTTTAACAAAGCAATGAAAAATTCAAAACTCGAATGACGCTTTTATTTCCAAAAGACGAACCGATGGCGATGGTTTGCATTCCCGGCGACCGGCGCGTCCCCGTACCAAGACACTCAAACGTCAGTTGTTAGATATGATCCGACTAAATTAAATAGGTTGTTACTTTCATATAACCCGTCTATTTTTTTATTTTGATTGAATATGGTAAGTTTATTGTTGTCTCGAAGTAAAAGAAAATACTTGGTAAAAGATGTTTGTTAACATAATGTATAGCTTCTCATGACGGGTGCTTTAACTATATTAAGCAAACACTTAATCAGTCACGTTAAATACAATTTAATCTGTCGTTAAGTCATGAGTTTGGAATAATAATAATTATTAGTGATATCTACTCCTAATTTATGTCGGACGTTCGTTTGTTATAGGTGCATATGTTATTTTAATTGGTTGCCGCGAAAGAGCAGAATAATATTAATAACTTGCTGTTACCTGTGTCTTCGTCCACGATAAATTGAGATCGAAGCTATCCTATCTTTTAAATTTAATCAAATTGGAAATGGTGTGCAAATTTGATTAAAAGCGGTTAAGTAGCTTAGGAGTCAAACAACATGACGCAAACTATACGTATACTTTTTTTAATTCTGTAAATAACGATTTATATTTCAATAAGGATGTCATCTAAGTACACAAAAATGGTCCGCGACTTCCCTGGAGTTCAATCATCAGATCCGAAGCTGAGGTGATGGGAACACCTCAGAAGTACGATATTTTGAAGAACCAGTTTTTTAAATCGGTTCAGAAGCCATGGGGATGGGTTAACATACATAAACAATAATTATAGGAGTTGAACACATAACCTACTCCTGAAGGTAAACGAGAAAAAATATTATAGAGTTTTTGAAACTGTTTTTAAAATGAGAGGGACACCGATTAACATACATAAAAAATATAATATGTTACGATATATTATAGTCCAAGGCAACGGCGCGCGAGTAAAATATGTGTTTTGAAATTCTAGCATGTGTAGCGTTGAAGCCGTAAATATGGAAAAGGAAGCCACATTTCCATTCAAACCTACGCCAAGTGGAAATTTAAAAATTCAGTCAAATCAAGTATGTACCTACTATTTTTTATGTTTTGTTAAATATTTATATTTGATTAAAATATTACTACGGTAAACATCTATATAGGTAGTGTTTCAATCTTCGACTGTTGGAGTCCTCTTGGCTGATCCGACTCGAGCAGACGTCCAAGTAAAATTTGAAACCAAAACAGCTGGAGCACCAGATGATGAGGTAAAACATGACATAAGATATATTTACTAAATTAGGATTCTACATTTGTAGCTATGTATCATATTTGTAATCTTTAAAAAAAACTGCAAAAACCCAATTCCAACTTCTTAGCTCGTTGCGTTTAAATAATTCTTTTTTCGGATTCATCGTGTTAAAATTGACTTGTATAATTATGACTAAAAGATAAAAATGAAGCTACTCGTTTGAAGTAAAATTAGTCTTTCACCAGCTCACTTGCTTTTCAAAATATATCTTTAAAACAAACTCTCTAGATTCTATCTATTCATTTTCGAGATACTGGAGTACTAAGTGAGAAATAAACGATCTGGTGCTTAAAAATACATTCAGTGGAATTTATAACCTATTTTTTGGAGTCTGTTAAAATAAATCATGGGAAAGTGTTTAAATTTTTACCCTGCGTTTTTCTAGGCTTCCTTTTGTAGAATACTCCATCAGTCTTTCTGCCTAACAGCTTGTAAGAGGCAAGCATAAGTCATTGCCAACAACACTACTTGTAGTAGATTGCTGTGCAGCAACTTAACCGGGTAGGGATCCATTGAATTTCCTATTCCTGCCTTCATAGTGACAGTGTCATGTTGTCATATCATGTTGCAGTCGTAGTGCCGGGAGCTTAGGCAATATTTTCACCATACCTGTGACAATGTTTATCATTTATATGTCACACAAAATGACAAAACTATATTGTCACTAATCTACTGCTGCAACCAATAGTACCATACCTTCCAAATTTCCAATAGTTTTTATTAAACCATTTCTAAGGGAAAAAAATTTGGGTGACTAGTTTTAAAAGAAAAAATAATGCTTGGCTATGTTTTACATTTACATAACTTTTAAAGTATTATTAACGGTCACACTCAAAGACATAAATTCTATTTCAATGTCATTAAATCGACATTTTGTAAACAATATTGTAACCTTATGATACATTAAATGTTAATTGATGTCTCTGAGTACAGCCGAGACTTATTCCACAAAGACGACTACTTGAAATTATCCTGAAAAATTTAAGCGATGTAGTTTTGACATTGTTCGTAGCGCGTATACTCGTACTGTCCTGTAGCTGCTGTCGTATAAATCTCTGTTCCTTCCACAGGTATCCAGTGACATTGACCAAAATCCATGTAACACATGTAATATAAAAGAGGCCGCTATCTGCTGTCAGCAAAAACATTGTAACAATAGAAATACGAGAACACAAAAACAAAATATGAATGACAAAGAGAGAGATCTAAAAACTCTCGGCTATATGTTGTCTGAACCAATGGACTGGATGAGGGTTCAGTTGCCAAAAAAACAGGATCTTTTTCAGGAGTTTTACAGGAGAATTCACAATTTTGTGTTGGTATAAATAAAAGTACTAATGGGTTGAGGTAATCTCTGCTAATGTGTGAGTGTGTGTATGAATGCGTGTCCCGTTTTCACTTCAAAACACCAACCGAATCCAATTTTATTTTCAAACCCTTCAGGAACTAATTAAAATACATATGGTCCCCGTAAAGCGAAAAATCAAGTCGATAAATCGCCAAAATGAATTATCTATGTCACTTAAACTACATTTTTTTTCTTTAAATATCGGTCTGACTGACAACTTTATAGGTGCTTTCGTTTCCCATTTACAAAATGTAAAAAATAACTAATTCTGTTCTTTGTCCTCACAGACAAAACAGGAAAAATAACTTAGTTAATCATTTTACATATTATCTACAATATTTCAACTAAATTGGTCTAGCAATTAAGGAGGCGTTTAAACGGTGAACAACTCACGTTCGTGTACATAAGCATTGTATATCTTAGATACGCTGTCCCGACAAACTTCGTTCCAGCAGTTCAGTTTGTATAAGAATAATTAAATTCTTGTATCTCCTTCTTTCATCGAAATTTTTGAAGTGAAACTTCTTTAGAAATGTTGTAATTTCAAAACGGGTGCAACGGAAAAGCTACAGGTAAGAGACACAAATATATATTCATATCATTCTTTTGCAGGTAAGAGACACAAACATATATTCATCTCATTCTTTTGTCGATTTACTGAAGTTTCACTTCTATCGTCTGTGAATCGCACACACACCTTTTTTTTCATTGTATCTTTTAAACCTTGCCTGGATTTATACAAATAATTAGAAACCAAAATCGGTCTAGCCATTAAGAAGGCGTTTAAACAACAAAAAGTTATACACAAAAAGACTGGACCGTTTTGGCTTACATACATACGACGATTAATTTTTATATAGGTATGTATATTCGCAAACGAAATTACGGATAATAACTTGTTTAATACATCACTTTTTTCATGATTATTTTTATTTACTACTAGCTCTTCCGGCGAACTTTGTTTCACCCGTTCAGTATGGGAAAATGGAAATAATAAAGTAATAAAAACTCTTGATAATAAATAACACAATAATAAAATAATTAGCCAAATCGGTCCAGTCGTTCGAAAGTTATGCACTTACCAACACATTTAGCGTTTCATTTTTACATTATAGATTAGCTGACCCGACTGAGTTTATCTTATATTAAGCATGAATATTAAATTAAAATAAACTTAAAAAAATCATACAGACCTTCTGCTGAGAATCATCAACCTAAAAAAATAATAAGCGATATCGTTCCATCCGTTCACGTACGTTCTGATGACCAAGACAAATACAGTTTTTGTATATAAAGATTATCTAGAATCTAGATTATGAAAAATCCTCAATATACACGCAACTAAATTAAATAAAATTTAAAAGACAAGTTAAAAGTTTTAAATGAATTTGATATCGCCTCTGTGGTCTGGCGGTTCAGGTGCTGGACTTGACTGCATGAGGTCCCGGGTTCGAATCCCGGGTCAGGCAACAAAAAGGAAAATTTGGGTTTTCCAATTTTCTATTTCAAAAAATGTTGCACGGGAGTGGATACGTGCCCGGTTGGTGATAGGCTTGCCACCTCTCACATTGTGGGACTTAGTGTCTTCGGCTAGTCGTGGGTGCCCTGGTTGTGCCTCTGACTACGTCTTCGGGGATACGGGCGTGAAGATAATAGACGTCGCTAATCAATCATAATCATAAACATTTTATCTACGGTAAAAACTGAAATACCTATTTTAGTGTTAGAACATTGTGACTTATCGTTTAAAACGGATAAAATGCCTTATTGTAAAATGTCATGAACAACAACAAAAGATAACATTTTTAAGGACATAATCTAAAAACGTCACAAATGGTGACTAGCTCGCATCTGTCCAGCGACAAATCTAAATTGGTATCACAACCAAAACTACTGCTGTCGTATAGCACCAGTGCTTGCCATTGTGGTGTCCCCTGCTGAAAGGTATGGTAGCCAATAGCTAGCACCAGTAGCTTAAGCTCCCGGCCGTGAGATAGCGACACACCCAATAAATTATGAGGTACCTATATGAAGGTGACTACTGTTACCGAGTGTAGGCCTTCGGGACTGCCACGTCACCACACTGATCAAATTCAGTGAGAGATTTTTGCTGAGAATTTCGAGAGAAATAGCGCTTACAAGCGTCGCGGGCAAAAGTTGTATTGTAAACTTTAAAATAATATGTTTTTATTGTATCTAATTAATACTAGGTGGTAGAGTTCTGCAGCGACACGCTCGGATTGGTACCACCGCCTTACCTATTCCTGCCGCCACAGCGTCCAACGTATGCCGTTGACGGGTTCCGGTTCGGAGGGCAAGGTAGCCGGTAAACTTACTTTTGCTTGAGGCCTAACATTCTAGCTTTATATAGGCAACGCACCATTACCACCTTTGATGTCTCTAGGCGGCGTGAATTTCTTATCATCTGGAAATTCGTCTGCTTGTTTGCTTTCCATTATCATAAAAAAATGTAACTAGCTGTTTTCGCGATCTTCGTCCCACTGAAAAATTTAAATATTGTTTTCCTAGTTCCTCGCACTCTATGGGATGAAAAATATCCTATGTTCAGCTCCTGGTTTTAATCTACCTCGCCACCAATTTTAGCCATTCTTCAGTTATATACAGTCGAACACAATTTTCTTTTAGAAATATAGATGTAATTTAAAAAATCATATATTGCTTCTAGGAACACAGATACTGTAATCCGATTCGGCAGGGAAGAATTTCATTGCCACCGCATAGTTCTCCAAATGTATTCTTCTTTCTTTGACAACAAAAACACTAAGGAAATTGAATTGCCAGTGGTGAGTATTTCCTCTATTTACAGATTTTATTCAAATTTCAACTCGAATGAGTTTTTAATTTTCTAAATTACCCGGGAATTGCTGTATGCCCGGTTGGCAATTGGTTTTTCACTTAACACAGTGTGAGATAAGGTACCTTCGGCAATCATGTTCGTGGGTGCCCTCCCAGATTTTCTTAGTCTATTTCCTAATTGTGGATACAGAAGTGAGGATACTTTTTTTAAAATTTGCTCGAAACCGTATCCTTTTGCCCAAATATGATCAAGGATTTTGTGTTTCTCGCATACTTTAATTTGTAGTATGCAAGATCTCTTATTAAATTACTCATGCGTTTGATAGATTTATTTATTACACATGTTATTTAGTTGGTTTATTTCAACCCAATCGTACTTATGTGTATGTCTATTTGTAATAAAGGTCACAAAATTATACATCGAAAATACGCTAATAATTAAGCTAACCCAGACATTATTGAATTACGTTATGTTTTGTTGACCGATTTTAATACAAGAAAGTAAATAAATTTTAAAGTGGCTACCATAGACGCCATTTTATAAAAAAAAAACTAAATTGACGAACTGTATTGTTTTTTATGAGAGAGGTCAGCAGAGTTTTGACGCCATGGAGAAAAAGTCTGTAGTTTTTTCGTAATTATTGAATATCGAATTTATATTTAGGTAAATTAATCAATTTGGGTTGCATTTTGTGGAATTTTGTTCAAAGAATGTGCAGACATGAAATAATTCCTTAGTCCGCGTTTCCTCATTCTCGTTGAATCTATATGTTAATACAGATGCCAAAACTTTGGACCTTTTCACGAAAATTGCGCGAAAGAAGGAGCACAAATTGGCACACTTGTAGTTTATGTGTAGAAGTGCAGAACGCTAATATTTTTCAAAAATAATGCTTATAAATTACATTAAATTAATAAATAAAACATTACCAACACCACCATGCATTTGACACATAAAACAAATATATTGTAGATAACGATAAAATTTCAGAGATGGTGCATTAAAAAGTTTGAAAACAAAGTACCTAATTGGTCTTGAGCAATGAAGACGGTGTTCTTGTCAACAAGATATTAAAATTTATTATGGTCGAATTATGACCAACGGGAGACTGCTAGTTTCATTAAATGCGCTTGAGTACGAGACCACTGCTTTAATGTAAAGACACGACTGCGACTACGACTTTCTTTCACGATTTTGTTAAATCGGGTACTTAATGCAAATTACAACTTGACTAATAGCAAATGTTAACGCTAGTGCCACAAATTAAAGAAAGGAAAACAAAAGAGAGGTCAGCGAACACCACATGGATTTCTCGGTGGTAAGAGACAACCGTGGCCAATAGACACAATAACCAAAGAGTATATGAATACAACGAAATAAGAGGCAGACCTTCCATAGATATGTAGCAAACCCGAATTTTGTATGAAGTTTGGCTTAAGTGACACAAGACACTTGACAGACAAGTAACAGAGTCTGTTAAAGAACATGATGAAAAGGTATAACCTGTTTAATTTGAAAGTAAGTCTAAAGGCGTTCAGATTTAAGGCAACTACTGTCATCAATATTTAGGTAAATAAAAAACATGGCAAACTTAATACTTTTATTTTTTTATATAAATGTTGCGCCAAACTGACCATAGCCGTAACAGGTGCGTCACTATCGTGTGGTCGGATTGTTAGGCCTATTTTGCAAGTCTACCGGCTACTCTACTATTCGAAACAAAACATGAGAGACCTTAAAGCGTTATAGTATTGTTGAATATGTATTACAAAATTGTTATTAGGATAATATAGAGCCGCTTGCACGTTACTAGATTAAATTTAGTACTGGGTTTCTGTCAAATTTAGCTGTCTATACGATCGAAGCTAACTCTTGAATGTTTAAACCATAACAGTTCCAACTGCCTAATAGTCATGTTAAGTTGAAACAAACGCTTAGGATGTACGATGATTTAAAAGTGGCATTTGTACAGTCGGTTTTTGTTAGTCATCATCGTCATCACCAGCCGGAGGACGTCCACTGCTGGACATAGGCCTCCCCCAAAGAGCGCACAACACAGCTCCACAAGTCGCAGTCGCCAGCCGCTTGCATCCAGCGACTCCCCGCGACTTTGACCAGATCGTCAGTCCACCGGGTGGGAGGTCGTCTAATTCTACGTCCTCCGGTGCGGGGCCGCCACTCCAGAACCTTTCTTTTCCAACGGTTGTCGGTTCTGCGAGCAATGTTGCCTGCCCATTGCCACTTCAGCTTGCTAACTCTCTGAATTAGTAAGTTTTGTTAGTACAAATGCCCTTTTTACAGGACAGAATCAGTCTTGCAGTTTTTAATTTGATATACGAGTGGATGATATTAAGCGGTCAAGAGAGCTGTTACAAAATTTTAAATAAAGATAACATTTTAGATGTCTTCTGTGCTGCTCAATATCTTGGAATTAAAGGTAAGTTATAACTAAGATGACCATATTTAATCCAAACAAATACCTATAAGAAAGACTACATAAATTTACAAAAAGCGGAAAATAACTAAAATTCAGTAAACATCCAGTAAGGACAGACTGACAAACAGAAAAATCTAGCTGATCATTACATGTACATTTATTGTTCGGAAACTTTCTCCTAGCTAAAGTAAGATAATTATAAATTCTAAGTTTTTGCTGGTGTCTGTTGCCCACTCACCAAACTAATTTTAAGTAATCGCTATCCTTTTTCAACAAATGCAATAGAAGGAGACAAAACTCTTTTAGTACTGGTAGATGAGCCTGTACACGACATTACTACAGATCTTTTTTCTATCACTCAGAAAACGTGGATTAAAAATGTTGCAATTTTACACGTCAGCTAGTACAGGTACGGGTTTTATCTCTTTCTATTGCTTTTGTTGAAAGAAGATAGCGATAACTTAAAGTTAGTTTAGTAAGTAAGTGCGCAGCAGAATTACCATCATCGTCTTTTTATATTGCAATAAATACAATCAAACTTAAAGGCCAATATAATTTTTAACAAGATAGATTTGGAAGACCAGTGCTGGTGTTGTATTATGAATGAAAATATTTTCAACGAAGATTCAGCTTTTGTACTATTCCGAAAGGCAAGACGAAAAGGAATGACCGCAGTTATGGAGTTAATGGTAACAAATATTTTTTTATAACAAGGTTTACCAAGCACATGGATTTATTGCTAGTGAAAAATATACGTAACTTATAGACATGTACGTTTAAAATTTAGTGGTGGGAAAATCAACGTTACTTGATTGTTGAAGGGTGTATAAGGTTTCTATGTTGAAATACTTTTATTGTATTATTGATCTTATAGAAGTGATAATTTTAAACTATTATTAATGCCCTAGTTTAATGTTTAAGGCTCACATTTCCTAATGAGATTTCCAAAAAAAAAATATTATGTAGTGATTTATGACACATTTCAAATGTCCACAATAAAACTATTAAATTTTGAAATATCAATAAAATTATTTTATTTGACAAATTTTACAATTAATTAGGTGTCGCATAAAAGTTAAGTCGCTCGTTATTATCATATTATTGATCCGTGAAGCGAAAACTTTGGACCCCTTTTAAAGAAAATGTACGGACGGAAGAATATGTATTTGGCACACTTATAGGTAGTTTATGTGTAGGAGAAGTGCAGAATGTTAGTGTTTTTTAATAATAATGCTTATAAAGAACATTAAATCAATAAATGAACCATTACTTACACTACGATGTATTTGCAACACACACAAATATATTGATGTTAACGATAAAATATCACAGATGGCGCACTAACTATTCAGGAAACAAAGTAGTTGGTCTTGAGAAATGAAGGTAACATTTTAATCAACTTATGTCCGAATTTCGGCCAATGGGCAACCACTAGTTAATTATAGGTTGTCTCCAACCCCCTTTGCCCTTACTTAGCTGTCTTAGAATAAAAACTAAAGTCTTTGTAATAAGAGTAAATCGTTACACATAGTCGTAAATTTTTGTCACCGGCACTTTTATTACTTTAGAAGTAACAAATATTGAATTCAATATACATAATAATATTAATGTTATAGGTTCCGAGGGTGATGAGATTTTTCTTGCCTTTGGTGGCGTCAAGTGATTTTCTTCACCTGGAATTTGATGAAGTGATTCCATTTCTCAGATCAAACAACATATGTGTCACGAGGTAAAATAATGGTTAACATTTTGTGTCAAATATCTCATTATTTTTTTTTAATATTGCTTCAATTGTAGGAGACAATTCCTAAAAATAAATGTTAACGAAATAATAAATAAATAAATATCAATAGACAAATTACACGAATTGAATCTAACCCGAAAGTAAGCAAATTATATGCTTGTGTTATGGGTGCTAGTCAACGATACTAATACACAGGAATACTTAAATAGATACCAGAATAAATTTAATAAACACACAGTCCCGGAAAATGCAGACATCTAAATGAACATTTACACAAATATCTGCCCCCGTCGGGAATCGAACCCGAGCCTTGCGGTTGTTCGGTGTAGCTAGGCGTGTACGCTAGCCACTCGACCATCGAGGCGAGGAATACGATTTGGTATTGCTAAACAAACTACTTATGTAAATACATATGTACTGTACGCAACGCATTATTACACATCTCCATCCAAAAATTTCACTGCGAAGCGAAGACGGGAGCGCATCCCCATTCCAAGTGCATCACGGCTGAACGGATGGGCCAATATTGTTAATTCTTATTTGTTATTTACATACATACATATCTTCACGCCAAGTCCCTTACGAGGTAGGCAGAGAGTATCGAGTGCCAGACCTCACGATCCTGACAAACCTGTCTAGCTTCCTTCACATTCATTGCCCTTTTCATACAAACACGATGGTTTCGGAGACCTTTGACCCTCGGATAACATCCGAGTGATCTGATCGTGAATGTAAATCTTGGTCTCTCCTCCTTTTTGTTGTATTGGTTATTGTCAGGAGAAGGTTCTTATGATGAGGTGAAATTTCGTATGTGTGATATGATGAGTAATATGTGATGTTCCCGGGTTGCATTATTTTTTCAAAAGTAATGTGTAATGTTACAGTTCTGCGCATAACTAGAATAAACACTTCTACAGATTTATAAAAAGTATAGGTAGTAATAAGTAGTGATAGATATAGATATAGATTAATGATATTTACAAAAAACATGCAACATAACATACCTAATCGTTAATATTTCAGTAATTAAGTTGATAAGTAACCTATTTCTGCTATTGTTTAACATAATATGGTGGATGCTGACTAAGCTAGTAGAAAATTAGAATGCTCACTTGATACAACTTAATAGGCAAATGTCTGCCTGGCGATTAAAAATTAAATCATTCGATGAAATAATGTAGGGTAAGGATGTGACGACCCCATCACATGCAAGTAAAATATGTTATCAAGGAATTTGGTGTTGGCTTACTGTAATTGCAGTCATGAAACACATTTGCCGTTCACCAAACGTTAGTGCCCGCCATTGCCATGATCCAATTTAGTGGATAATTGGAATAATAGAACATGCATGCAACATATAAATCTTTGACCCTGGTTTGCAAGGCACTTTTTACCTTTTTATCATTTATAGACAAAGTGAACAAAGTGAAATGGACAAGACGAAAATCTTGCGGAATGTCCATGTAGCGCCCACCCCAGTGTCAGTTGGGAACGCGATCCTAGAAGTTGTCGACCAATATATATACCTAGGACAAACGGTCCAGTTAGGTAGGTCCAACTTCGAGAAAGAGGTGAATCGACGAATCCAACTCGGTTGGGCAGTGTTCGGGAAATTGCGTAGCGTCTTTTCGTCCGAAATACCTCAGTGTCTCAAGACAAAAGCCTTTAACCAGTGTGTGTTACCAGTGATGACCTACGGCACCAAGACGTGGTCTCTTACTGTGGGCCTGATAAACAAGCTCAAGGTTGCACAGCGAGCTATGGAGCGGGCTATGCTCGGGATTTCCCTGCGAGATCGATTCAGAAATGAGGAGATCCGCAGGCGAACGAAAGTCACCGACAGCCAGCCGGGTTAGCAAGCTGAAGTGGCAGTGGGCGGGGCACATAGCGCGGAGAACTGATGGCCGTTGGGGCAGAAAAGTTCTCGAGTGGAGACCACGTACCGGCAAACGAAGCATAGGACGGCCACCCACGAGATGGACAGACGACCTTATGAGGGTCGCGGGGTCTTGCTGGATGCAGGCCGCTTCCATCCGGTCGACGTGGAAGTCAACGGCCTATGTTTAGCAGTGGACGTCCTATGGCTGAAATGATGATAGACAAAGTATACTTCGTGTCCGTGTTTTGTCTTCGGAAGTATACTTACCTAAAAGAATTACACAATCAAATTGTAAAATCATTGATAATTAGTACAATTTTGTAGCCATATTTTGCTATTTTGTATAACCAGAAACGAATTTCCAGAAAGATCATATTGTGACTTCTAATAAATATATATTTACAGCGAAATTGAAGTTCTCATGGCTGGAGTGCGATGGTTGTATGGAGACTGGAACAATCGTAGGAAGTTTGCAGTGGAAGTAATGCGGTGTGTGCGGTTTGGCCTGATCTCACCGTGGCAACTAGTTGACATCAAGCGCAATAAGGAGAATGCTGAAGTACTGGAAATTGTCAATGATTCTGAAGTACAGCAAATGGTTGATGATGGCCTAGCGTAAGTTCTAAGCCACCCAGATACGACTACATACATTTTTTTTTAACTGTCTTTGAAAATATGAAAAGGTTATATGTTCGACTGCTAGATACATTTTTTAAGTATAATTATTAATTTCCCCGTCATTCATAAACCGATTTTCAAAATTCTTTATTTTGAAAGAGTATGCTTAAATAATGTCTTGCCATTAATTTAAATTATCATGCCTAAATTGTCTCCACCATTCTTAAGTTATCTGCAAGGGATTTTCATAACAATAAGGCGTCTTTTGTGGTCTTGTTGTTCCAAAAATAAATTCAAAAATGTGTTTTTCATTTGTTTGTTTGTCCTTCTTTAATTTATTATGCCATAGTAACATTTTTGTATGTTAATAGTTTATGGATGGGAGTCTGGAGAGTAATAAAATTCTTATAACCCCTTATTAATACATTCTGTCTGGGGCATTATAATTTTTGATCGCAATACCTGATTACGATACAGTTTTTTTTTAATCTGAAGTAATCGAAGAGGTTCTTAGATCTACATTAAATTTAGGTCTTGACGGGGCTATTTAAATTTTTTAATTTTCGGATTATACTCGGAAATAGCTTTAACACGCATAGCGGGTCTAGTAATATAATGATTTTAAAGTGAGACTGGCAATACCTCAAAAAAAATTAAAAAAAACGTATCAACTAAAATTGTGTGTTCGTTTTCCAGTGGTATAGTTAAAATTCTCAAATTAAAATACTCGTCAGTCAAAAACTTTGGAAGCATGCGTTCCGGTTCTGGTTAATCGAACCAACATGCTATACATTGAAGACGTAGCAGCATGTTATTAATTCATAAAAAACATCTTCACGCCCAAATTCCCGAAGGGGTAGGCAGAGGCACAACCAAGGTACCCACGACTAGCCGAAGACAATTAATCCCATAATGTGATAGGTGGCAAGCCTATCGCATTACTAATTAATTCAGAACCCAATTATAGGCAGTAGGTATTTAGTAAAACAATTGTTCAACGAGTGTTTAAGTATTTTTTGTTTTTCCTTCAATCTTTTTTTTTACCTTAGCGCAAGGAAGGGTAGCCAGTAGACTTGCACAATAGGCCTATCATCCCGGCCTCAGGGCAGCGACGCACCTGTAACATCTGTTTTCTCTTACCAGAAGTGGTTGTCTCTTACCATCAGGAGAGCCTTGTGCTTGTTCATTGACCTCTCATATGAAAAAAACGTTTTTCTGTTTTTAGTTATGTAATAATAAAATACTGGTATGGCAACAACTCCAAAAACTATTATCACTGGATTGAGGTGCTTGGGCTCACAGAGCCAGCGGACAGGAATTGGATAGGTGAAGAAAAGGTAAATGTGTTCAATTTTTAAATGTAGCAACATTTAATAAAAAAATCAATCTATGTATTATGTATTGTCTTCATTTATAAAATTGTATCTCCTTTTTTATTTTATTTGTATCCGTACGAATGGCATAGGCTAAATATCTATTGATATTCAGCCTTTTCTTTTCTAAAAGAAATATAAGAAAGTGTTATTTTTAATGGTCGAATCAGTAATCTGCGTACGTTTTATTTATAACGAATAAACAAATATATAACTTATTTTTTTTATATTTTTAATGTGCAGTGTTCATTGTTCTGTTGTTTTATTAAAGTACAGTTAAATTAATTATATATCAATAAATTGATATTGTTCTTTATAAAGACAGACGTTAATTATATACATTTTCTTTATTTTACCACAGTTACGATATGATAGGTACGAGTCGACTTTAAAAATCATACCCATTGGAAAACCCCATTGCTTAGAAACTAAAATATTTGTAATTGATATAAACTTAAAGGGCCATATACGCTAAAATATGTCAGAAGTTTACTGTTTTTTTCATACAAAGCAATCATGGATCTTGGTAACAAAAATACACAAGATTAACATGAATATGCATTACTCGACTAGTGTTTCCAAAACACGATTAATTTCACTTTGCTCGATAGAAAAAAATCAAAAAGTTAACCCTTTTTTGAAAGCTTTTGCTTTCTGTCTACTTCAATTGTGAAAATATCGACAACAGATTTAACATAAACATAGATAAGTACTATACCTAAAAGATAAGTGTTTCAGTTTTTATACTTTTTTTCAAATTATTTTTATAGTGTCAAAAATAGTGATTGTCGCTTAAGACGTTTACTTTAGAGCGCCATTTTTCATAGTAATTATGGAACGGGGGAGCGCGGTGATTGGCTCTTCTGGCTGACTGAGTATGGGGCCTTAACTTAAAATAAAAGTCTTGGTTTTCGAGGTGTTTGTTTTGTGGTTTCTTCTCTTCCATTTAGGTGCGGAAACGAAGGTAGTAACGATACATTGTAGGTATAGTTAAACTTAATCACACTTGAAGATTAATTGTGAATCTTGTAATTTTTTTTATAAACATTAAAAAATTTTGCACACAACAATATGGTAGAATATCTTCAAATGATTATTGTAACTTCTTTAGAGTTAACACACAATAGGTATATTTCGCAGGAAAATATTTTTGTATTATTTATGCCTGGTTCCCATAATCATAATTAAATAAAAAATCAAAGAAACATAATCTTTAAATGTAATCATTCATGTTTATCCAAAAGTAACGAAGCCCTAGTTAAGAACATAACCCACAAATATTTTGTGTTATATACCTGCGACAATCGTAGCTAGATATTTCAGAGAGAGACTTCTTTGAGATTACGATTCTTATTAAAACTAATGTCCGTTAGCAAAACTACTGGTTTATTAATTAAAGTTACTACATGTTAGTAAATATCGCTTAATTTCTTAATCTATTTAAACAAAAGTGAATCCCCATTTCTGGTCATCGCATTACGCCTAAACGGATGAACCAATTTTGCTAAACATTTTTTCGTTGGGTAGGCTATTGCCAGGAGAAGCATTACCTGTATGAAAAGTAACCCATAAAAATTGCTGCGAAATTTGGGAAAACAATACTTTAATTTTCCTCATATACAAATTGTTAGTAATGTGAAGCGATATGAAGTTCGCCGAATCGGCTAGTACAATATAAATATTTGTTCCATTTTAGAATCACGTTACGTTCAAGGAATTCTTGAAATATCTAGACGAGTTTATCGTTCCGAAAGACCAGATGTATCAACAAATGGCCATGATGCAGCCGATGAGGAGGGGCGATGACGTCGCTGGTTAGATTTAACAACAAATCATTTTTTTACTATAAATATTGTTATTTGTTGCAAAGATGTGAGCACCTCTTAAGTCCGTAGTTACGTGCTACACATGCCTTGCTCATTGCAAGTTATAATGTAACTCATGTAAAATTTTCCTATTACCCCATATATGTTTTTTAATCTATGTCTAGACTTAAACCGTCTTATTAATAAACGTGGACTAATAAAGGAGTTAAATTTTGTTAATATAGTCTGTATCACATTGTAATAAAGACTATAATAAAAATCAGATTTCTAGTTCAATTCCACAGGATTTTTAAGTAGGTTTCAGGCGCGCGTCCTTAAATAACATAAGCATATAACTGCTTTCCTGCAAAGTAGCTCGTTAGAAGCGAGCGTTTCTTCGTTTGTTACTAACACCGTGACATAAAAGTAAAGTTTTGCAACAACACGTCCCTGTTGGTATCACCGCCTTATCGGTTTCCATAAATAACTCTTTTGCCTACTGTGCTTACGCAGAAGCTAAATCCCAACCTCAGTTGAGCAACGCACCTATACTATCTTTGGAGTCTATACGAGACGTGTGTTTTCCCCCATTCTCTTTCGTGATAGTTTATTTTCATTTTCCATGTTTGCTTTGACATTACGATTGTATTAGGTTACGATTGGTATTGAAAACTAATGTCCGTAAATAAAACGACTTGTGTATTTCTTAAAGTTAGTAGTTTATACATACCAGTAACAAACAACACGGCGTGTATAAATATGCATTTTTATATATATAAATATTCTTTATATATAATTCTTGTGTTCGTGTGTTTGTCACTGAACTCCTTCTAGACGACTGGAGCGACTTTGGTGAAACTTTTTGTGTGTGTTTAAGGGGATTTGAGAATGGTTTAGATTCACAATTTGGTCCACGGGAAAATGTTTTTATTTTTTTAGTGATAAGTAGTTATTGATTTTGGAATGTTTTACACTGGATCCGACAGCCTACGCTACTACCGAAGCAGTCAAGCGATACGAAGTTTGCTGGGTCAGCTACTAGGCGTTATATAAAAATCGACTATTGCTGTTCGTTAGTCTCGCTAAAACTCTAGAAACACTGCAATGATTTGACGAATCATGATTTTGAGTTATTTGTGGAAATCCAAGGAAGATTTAAAAGATAAGATAATAGAGTAAAGTGCTAGATTTTTTTTATAGAAACAAAACGGGTGGAACGAAGTTCGCCGGGATAGCTAGTATACTTAAATGTCTCTCTATGCATAAAAATGAATCCCCTTTCGTGTGATCGCATCACGTCTGATCGGATAGACCAACTTTGCTAATTGTTTTTTTTTGTTGAATTCTATTTTCAGAAGAAGGTTCTTAATACGAATTAATTTGCATCATTTGGTTAAAGGTTTTAATTTATTCATAATAAGTTAATTAATAAAATAAGTCATCATAAAGTCATGTCAGGTACTTATGCAAAGCGGTAGCATGGCATCCTTACCTAATCTCATTAGCAAGATTTGAGGGTATCAAGGAAATATACGATACTATAATTTCTTTGTGAATGCGTGCCTTATATACTTTACCGGAAGCCGATATACATTGTCCTGTCCTAATGATATTTTTTCTGATCGACTTTCTACTGACAATAAATAGAAAAGAGTCAAAACAATAAGTCCATTCGTTCACGCACAATGCGATAAATAAGGAAGGAAGGAATTATTTTTAAACATAAGAAAATAAATATCACCAAAATTGCCTAATTTTACGCATGAATGTGCGCACAACTTTTCTTTCGATCGTTTTCCTTATAAATATTCTAATTTACAATTAAATATACAACAATAACAGGTATCAAATTATATTACAAACTTTGTTTTAGTATATATTATATTGCCTTTGTAATAATATCTAGCAATGTTTATTAAACGTATTTTGTTATTTTTGTTCAGGCAGTTTACGTGGTATGGATGACAAGATGGACATGCGAAGACAAAAGATCGATTTCCCTTTGCCAGCAACTCTTAAAGGTCTTACTGGAGACAAAGATAACTTTATGGCTATGGCGGATTTTTTTGACAATAAAAAGGTATTTTTCTAGTGGTAGATTTATTATTATATAGACCCGTAACAAGTGCGTCTTGTAGGTTTATGTAAAATAAAGATGATTTATTATTTTATTATTTAACAAGAAACAATGCCTCGTTACTACTAGTTTTATTTTCTTTTTTTTTTATTTAAGTACATAGGAAATTTTTATCCCAAAAATATCATTTTTCCCTCCCTACCTGGAGGGAAAAATGAAAAAACGTATCGACCGAATATGATTTATACCTACTTACTTAAATATAACATCTGCGTATTTTAGGGTTATATCAATAATTTGTGCTATTTGTAAAATATTTATTAACCTTCCAGAAACGAAGATAAATTCGACTGTATATTTTTAATTTATTTTTTCTTTCTGTTTGACGCGATTACTCGACCAATAACAGACCTGTTTGAATGTTAATTTTTTAAAAAGATATATTTTTAGTTTTGTTCATGATTCTGAGTTGGCCCCATGTCATTATCGGACTGGTAGTTTTTCTTGCACCTAAGAATGCTTAAATTATTGTACTAACTTCGAGAACGATGTTAGCTATCTTTAGAAAAAAGAAATATGGAACCCAACGATTTCATTACACACCCCTTCACTGGTTAATCATGAAATGGTTGCAATCGGTTTTTGCAATTTTACTGCGCTTAATAAACATGGTAACAACAGAAAGCGTGTCAGAATGGAGAAATAAGTGTACCCATGTTAGACTGCAGGAGGTTCCAAACTAGGACTTTGTATGACAGAAAAGAATTATCGGATTTCCACTGATGGTAGAGTATTGTGCAGCAACTTGTCCAAGTAGAGATCACTGGTGGTAGAGTGTGGTGGAGCAGCTTGCTCATGTGGGAATCCACTACCTTATTTATTCCTGTCGTCATAGTGACAGTGTCATGTTTCGGCCCAAAAGGTAGAGTAGCCTTTAGACTTGTACAATTGGCCTAACATCTCGGCTACTGGACAGCGACGCGCACCTACGTCTATGGTGTCTACAGGCCTCGTTTATCTCTTACCGTCACAAGAGCCGCATTTGTTAGCTGTGTTATCACATACAAAATATACTTTTCTTGGATGCTCGTAGGTTACACCCCATGATAACAGCCCTAGACGGTCCCCTACGAGATTGCCTCCGTCTAGGAATGAGATGCCTTCAGCTAAATATGAAGAGAAAAAAACCGGCGAAGAAAATGAAAATTTCAAAGCATGTATATTTTTATGTACACTCTTTCAAATATCAAAATTATAATTTTAGTAAGTTTTTGAAGATAATGGAAGGCAAACAAGCAGTCGGATTTCCTGATGGTAAGAAATTCACGCCGCCTAGAAACACCTAGGTAATGGTGCGTTGCCAACCTGAGACCTGGATATTAGGCCTCGAGCAAAAGTAAATTTACCGACTACCTTACCCTCTAAACCGGAACACATCAACGGCAAGCATTGGACGTTATAGTGGCAGGAATAGGTAAGTAAACTATACATATAAAGAAAGAATAGAGATTGAAAAAAATAGGGAAAAAACAAGCTTTCCTATTTTGTTAGGAAGAGGAATCTCATATACAGAATGACAGTGAAAAATCATCACTTAAGTAACTTAATAGTATCTTCTACAAGTTACCAAAAAAAAATCATTAAAAAAATAAGAAGAATATACTTAATAGTCGGGAAAGTGCTTTTACAAATTATGTACAAGCAAATAATCTTCATATTTTAAAATTCATAATTAAATATGAATGCAATAAATACTCTTTCAAATGCTTCCTTTTAAAGGGACATTAAATATAAAAAAATACATCACTAAACAAGTATCCCATATCTCAATTTTACTTTTATTATTAAGTATTTTTTAATGTAAGAGGTTAGGAGGAGGAGGAGCACTCGGCGCTCCTGATGGTAAGAGATAACCGTGGCCTAAACACCATAGATGTTGCAGATGTGTCGCTGTCCTGAAGCCAGTGTGAAAGGCCTATTCTGCAAGTCTATCGGCTACCCTACCCTCTAGACAGAAACATGACAGATTTATTACAGCGACAACAATAAGTAAGGCGGTTATTACCTACCCATGCAAGTTGCAGCATAGTACTCTACCACCAGTGGTTTTGTTGGTAATGAATCAGAGAAGAATCAGTGAAGATTCAGAGAAGAACAGAGAATGATATGGTAAACCGCCTCGTTGGTCGCCGCCGAGGTAGGCTAGACGCCGAGGCTAGACCAAGAGGCTTTTGGGTTCGATTTCCGATGGGGACAGGCATTTGTGTGATGAACATTTAAAGGTCTGCATTTCCGGCTCTGGGTGTTTATTAAATTTGTTCTTGTATCTACTAAAGTATTTCTATTTATTAGAATCGTTGAATAACACCCATGACACAAGCTATATGGTCTATTCTACTGAGTTTACCTGGATGAACACGGAGAATTATGGTTAAACGCTTAAATAAATTTTGAGATAATTACTTTTTAAGCCTAAGCCGATTCTTCTGTTACTTTATGTTTCAATATTAATGCAGCTATTTAAAAATTCTAGGCACCTGAAACAATACAGCATATCAATAAACAGCATTGTGGTCAAAACCATCAAGTACACGTGTACAATGTAGAAAGAGTAAATATTATTTTTCTTTTTTTTCCTCTTTTGTCTTTTAATATTTTTATAAAAAAATATATAAGTATACTTATATGTAAGTATGTATAACAGAAATCAAATAACTGTGCCACTACGCAACTGCCAACTTATAACATATTTTTAATGTCATTTGTTTACTTTCGTACATGAGTATCGTTGCCGCCCATCCATATTACCAGCAAAAAATTAGCTTAGTTCTTGTTTGGGTAAGGTTTTCTGTATAAAATCAAATTGTCACTAACTTCGAAAAAAAGGAAGACGTTATAATTTCGACACTTACATTTTTATGTACTTCAATCGATTTCATTTACTTTTTTTTAAAGTGAACTTCCAATGTGGTCTCATATGAACCAAGTCTGGATATATTGATGGAATATCAGGGTAGTCTAGAAAACATTTATTTTTGGATAGGTACAAAGATGCTTACTTCTTGAAATCGAAATAGTTCATTTGCAGTTCAAATTATTGTACTCTGTCATTGTTTTCAATTTTTTATTGTATCCTACAGTTACGAACTGGTCAAATGTATGAGCCACCGGAAAAAGACTCCACGGAGGACCTGAATAGGACCACAAGCGATGTAACCAGTGAAACTAGTTTGACAGAGGTAACTTATTAATTAACTGATTTTTGAAGTGAAAACTTCTTTAGCGGCGTTGTGCACTTTTTTTGGAATGGGTAAAAACTTCTAAGCTCGCGTCAGAACACGTGACCTAGAATTTCGTTAGACGGAAATTCGTGAGATGGCGCAGAACGCTTGCCCGAATGTTCGTGTTGTTATATTTGTGTACGATAGCGCAATAAATGAATATTATATTCTATCACATAAATGATAGTACTTTTATACTAATAATTAAAGCAACAGTGCAAAATTATTCCCTAACCATTCCAAAATATCAAACAACGTTAATATTCAAATTTTCTCTTCTGCCGACACTCCCGTAGTGCAACCCGTTTTTTTAAAAGAAATAAGACTAAAAATAGTAAAACAGTCTGAGATTCTTATGGCCTATTTAAATCGAAGAACACTAAAACATTTTAAGTCATTTTTGAGATTTTTTTATTAATGTCAAATATAGAATCTATAACCATAAACGCATAATTAGTGCAAAAATATAATATAATTAACTATATGAATTTATCTCACTCTTAAACACTATAAATGGATTTTTTTAGTTTACCAAAACTTGGCATTATTTAACTTTTCATTTGATAGCTGTGAGAGCTCTGTGAGTAATATTGTTCTGTGCTGTGACCTTAAAATTTGAGACGCTTATTATAGGTACTATTTACTCATGTTTAAAATCGCTTTTGTTAATTTACTTATGGTCAAAGTCGGTATCAAATTGGCAAATGTTAAAATTGATATCAAGGTATCTAAAACAATTCCTAACCGAAAACCAGGATCCCAATATCGTTTCTAAGATAGACAATTCCTAAGAGATAAAAAGTTGTTTAGTAGCCTTTGACGGAAAAATAAATTTGGTGTAATAAATCAAAATAAAATTCTTTAATTTGCAATTTCCCACCAAAAAAATGTATCGTATTATGGCGTGACGAAACAGGCAAAATAGTGCGCTTTTAATGAATTGGACTTACCGGAAGCCAAAACACCCAAATATTTTCAGCTCCACACAACATACATAACTAAACTGTTTTATTAGCACCAACAATACACACACTACTACAAACTCAACGTACGTTTCGCTTCGTAACCGAAGCATCATCAGGGCAATAAGTGTTTCTGACTGCTGACGTGATGGAGACTGTTCCTAGCTACGTTACACAAACTCGCATTTTTTTAAGTGGTGTTTTTTATTTATATTAAATCACAAATAACTAACAAGAATCAATCTAAAAGTTTCGCCAGATTTATGGTTCTGTTTTTATTTTTTTGGAAATGATAATTATGATACAATCTGTTATTTTAAACAGTAAGATTACAAAAATGACATAATATATTGTATCACGTTATTGTAATGAAACTGAAAGAGGTTAGATCTTTAAGTCAGTATTTTAAATAATAAATATTTTCTTCTATCAACATTTTTATTTCTTAGTCTTCGCACAATACGAGTAATATAGTTATTAGTTGGTGTGCTTCGTGGAATATGAAATTTATTATTTTAAATTTTTATTTGAAGCCCACGTACAGGTGTGCTAAGAGGACTGCTTTAGGTGTGCTTCGTCTGGGTGTGCTTCGTTTGGGTGCGCATCTAGGAATACCTCAAAAAGTTTCAGACAAATTGTAAGAATAATAAATCGTAGCTTGTTTATTACTTCAATCGTATGTTCACCAGTTTCAGAATGTGAGACATGAGAAGAGACACAGCGTGGCGGCCAGCTACCTAGCAGCAGCTACAGCGGCGCTCTCCAGGACGACACGGTAGGATCACATCTATTAATAACTAGTAGAGCTGTATTGAAAATAATCTCTAGTATAATGTGCAGTAAAATTGCAAAATACTAAAGGCTCTTGACTAACTTTTAAGATTGACGCAATGTCATCATCAAAACATCGCATTCATATTTTTTTAGTTCTATGTCATGAATAACAAACAATTACAAAAACTTTTTATTTCTATCCCTGCGTGGCGTTATCACTCTTATCGTTTATTTGTAAAGTTGTATATAGGTACTAGCTGTTGCCCTCGGCGTTGCCTGCGAAGGTAATGGTGGGACCATTACCTTCGCGGATCATTTTTCGGGATAAAAACTAATGTGTTCATCCAAGTTACCCTCTATGTTTGTGAAATTGCATAAAAATCGATTAAGTACTTTTTGCGTAAAGGTGTAACAAACATACAAACTTTCGTATTTATAATAGACATTAATAGGATATCGTGTAACAAACAAGAAAAGGATAAGGTATTTTTATTTTAGCACTTGCCATGTGCTTGGGTTAAATTTCTATAAATTTTAAAGAAAGAAAAACGAGGCGACAGGTTACAGGTTCAAATCCTGTCTGGGGCGAATATTTTTTTTTTTGAAAATTTATAGAAATGAAAAGGACAACTGGAAATCTAAGTAAAAGACACATTTACAGACATTTGTATCTTACTGTATGCACTTGGCACAGTAGACGTATAGACAGGAAAGGCCCACGCAGCATAAGCTACACCTTATTACCTACGTTAGTTAAGTGTTACGTGTTGGTTAAGTTTTGTAGTAAAACGTAACTAACTGTTATTTTAAACACATAATAATGTCTACAAAAACAAAAGTGGTTTTGCAATTTTCTAATTTAAAAAAAATGTTGCTCGGGATTGGATATGTGCCCGGTTGGCGATAGGCTTGCCACCTATCACGTTGTGAAACTTCGTCTTTTCGTAGAATCTATACTTGCTATCGTCGGCACTTGGTGGAATTCCATTGTATATACACGTTTTTTGGTGTAAACACTTGTACTTATCCACTGTACTTAGTGTCTTCGGCTAGTCGTGGGTGCCCTGGTTGTGCCTCTGCCTACCTCTTCGGGAATATGGGCGTGAAGATACTTTTATAATAATATCTAAACCAAACTTAAGCAGAAAAACGTGTTGGTTTCCAGAAAGAAGAAAATGAGAAATAAGAACTCGTTATATATTTAAGAAAAACGCCTTTCTGAGATGTAACATTTTTTAACTTTTATAAAATTGTTGTTACAGCGAAAATCATAGTCCTTCTCCCCAAGCAACAAATACACAACGACAAGATTTATACAACGGCCGACCTGAGGAGTTGGCTTCTCAGAACAAAGTAACAAGTCCAGATGCATCTATCTTTAATCAATCCAAAGAAGAACTTGTAAGATGTAAAATGTGAGTGGACTCGATACTTTTTTTTGATACTGGAAGGCAAACAAGCAGACGGATTTCCTGATGGTAAGAAATTCACGCTGTCTAGAGACACTAATAATGGTAATAGTGCGTTGCCAACCTGAAACCAGGATGTCAGGCCTGCAGCAACAGTAAGTTAACCGACTTCTTTACCGGAACACGTCAAAAGCAAGCAATGACGTTAGGGCGGCTGGAATAGGTAAAGCGATGGTACCGATCCGGGTGAGTCGCTGCGAAACTTTACCACCTAGTCAGATGTCACGGTGTTAGTGACGGTAAGCTTATGCTCGCCTTTTACAAGCTGCCTGGCACGAAGGCAGATGGTCTATTCTGCAAAGGAGCCCGGCTGTACACAGGGAAACCACCGTTCAAATTTACCAAATTACTGTTGCTGAATTATACTGTTTACTGATACACAGAGTATATAAGAGCTCATTCACTCAAAGACGACAACATTTAATCTATCATTAAAAAATATAGAAAATATCGACCAAAAGATAACTAACGTCTCTTTTTGCCGCTGTAAGACATGTAATTGATAATTGTATAAGAAAATTAATAACATTAATTGAAAATAGGATATGGTAGATATGTATCACAGAAGAAACATGAACCACGAAAGTAATGCAAACACGAAACTATCATATTATTTTAGGTTACAAAATAATTGTTACGCTATTTCTTTTTGATACTCCTAAAAGTACCTACATTTTTTCAGATAATATATTAAGCCATATTTAAAAAGGAACTTAAAAAAATCTAATTTTAATCAATGTTTTCTCCAAAAGTAATGATTTTAGTTTAAATATCGTCTGTGAACAAAGAGCCTGTTCTTTCTTTGGTTACAAAATCAAAGCGAATAGTTTCGGTCCCTTAGTTATAGCTGTTTTTCAGTGTGTTAAAGCCCAATAATTTTAGAGCGACTCGCCCAGATTGGTACCACCGCCTTATCTATTCTTGCCGCCAAAACGTCGTGCTTGCTGTTGACGTGTTCTGGTTCCGAGGATAAGGTAGCCGGTAAACTTACTTTTGCTGGAGGCCTAAGTTCCTGGTTTCAGGATGGTTCCGGTTCGGAGGATAAGGTAGGCGGTACATTTACTTTTGCTCGAGGCCTAGCGTCCCGATATCAGGTTAGCAGCCGTTACCACCTTTGGTATCTTTAGTCGACTTGAATTTCTTACCATCAGGAAATGCGTCTGCTTGTTTGCCTTCCAATATCATAAATAAAAACTTACCTTTTTTCCTTACAGAAACAAACTATCAACGTCTATCCTTGGCCCTTCTAATAAAAAATATATAGCTGATGGTTCTTTGTTCAACTGGGACCGAGAGACTGTACTGGTATTTGGCGGCGTTGATCCTCACACTAACTATGGAGTTGCAGGGAACACTGGCAAGAATATTTATAGGTAAATTATAAAATTCGAAAGCTGGTTTTGATTTATTAATTATATATAATGTATCATTCTCGTTTTTGATCCGCTATGCAGAAAAATACCCGCTTGTCTGCCAGGCAGACCGTAAGAGGCGGCACAGGCTAAAACATTTATTTTATTTTATAGATTCGATCCTGTCTCTAACTCATGGGATTGTGTCGGAGAACTACCTGAACCTCGACATCACCACTCTGTTGCTTTTCTTCGAGGACGAGTATTCTTAGTTGGTAATTTGTCTTCTCATTTAAAAAAAGTTAAATTTTAATAAGGACCATTGTTATTCTATAAATATGCATTGTTATAACATTATTAATATGATGTTCATTAAAAGCTTTAAGCTAATTATTTAACATAACAGTACGTCCCTTCTCGAATTGTTATCTATTATGTCTATGTTCTAGGTTATTTGCGATGTATCAGCCTTATCGTGGTAAAAATGCATTAAGTCCATAAGTCAACAAAAAAAATTGGGTTTTTCCAATTTTCTAATAAAAAAAAGTTGCTCTGGATTGGATATGTGCCCGGTTGTCGATAGGCTTGCCACCTGTCACATTGTGGAACTTAGTGTCTTTGGCTAGTCGTGGGTACCCTGGTTGTGCCTCTGCCTACCTCTTCGGAGATATGGGCGTGAAGATACTTTTTTTTAAGTCCATGAGATTTTAACAACGAACATTGACGCTTCTCAGAGTCGGCTTACTTTCCACCTGTGAAGGAATTTTATGCAACCCACACGTATAGGAAACTGTCACAATTGTTCCTCCACTCATATTTGCGCGACAAATTAATCAGCTGGATAGCAACATGATGTTGCTACTAGACTTATAACTACCTAATTTTGAGTTTATAAACTTAACAGAGAAATAGTTTACAGACACGATATGTCATCTAAGAATAACTGTAATACAGAAATAATGTCAACTAGCTAATCAGAACTAACAACGTAATGAAGCTTCCGCCCTGCGTCGCAATTCGCATCGTAATAAAACTGGTTTGACGCACCTGAATGACGATGTGAGCAACTATTCCCCGTGTTGGTCCGGGCTCCTTTGCAGAATAGACCACCTGTCTTTCTTGCCAGGCAGCTCGTAAAAGGCGAACATAGGCTTATCGTCACTAACACCGTGACATCTGACTAGGTGGTAGAGTTTCACAGCGACTCGCTCGGATTGGTACCACCGCCTTACCTATTCCTGCCGCCATAACGTCATGACGTGTTCCGGTTCGGAGGGTAAACTTACTTTTGCTCAAGACCTAACATCTTGATCTCAGGTTGGCAACGCACCATTACCATCTTTGGTGTCTCTAGGCGGCGGGAATTTCTTACTATCAGGAAATCCGTCTACTTGTTTACCTTCCTATAACATAAAAGAAAAATTGAAACGCGTTCGTGGTAAAAGGCGAGATGAGCGATGCGGTAGACTGACTGCTCTTTACACTCTGCTGCTGCTCTACATGGCAGCTCCTCTTAATTTTAAGTGGTTACGGTTAGAAGATGAACTTTCTCAGAATGATTTTCGAAGAGCCATGATATACCTGTTTTCAAGAGGTATAAAAATATAATTTGAAAGCCAATTTCAATTTGCGATATAAGTCCAAAAGTGTACTCATTAGTCATTATATTCAAGTTAGACTTCTGGTACACCAGTATATACCAGCAGTTTTTTTTAAAGTCCTGTTTGTTTTCGATAGCATTCTCATTGCTGTTCAATTTGCAAGCTCTGAATGATTGATAAACAGACTTCTTTGCTTCCTACTCCATTAAAAACAACAATGAACTCGTGCGTCAAAGTGTATATTTTAAGCTTATGTCTTGGGTAACGTTACTAAAATCGCGTCCGGTAATCTTCCACTTTAAACCATTGGATTTCGTAACCTTAACCGTGCGGTCATAGTTCAATGTGTTCCTGAAACTATGTAACATATACAATATACATTTATTAAAGTTAATCTTCATTAGAAAAATAATATATTTATTTCACATCGTTGTGCTGACTGCTTAGTTCTAATGTCTACCACCTCAGCCCAAAGGCGGTCATTAAAAACCTGTTACTTTTCGGTTGAATTGAGTTCATTCTATTATCATTAAAAATAATCACAACTCAATTATTTAGAACATGCTCGTTCGAAAACATCGTATTTTAGCTAAACGGGACTACAAAAACAAACTCATAAGGAGAAACTATTTACTGTACAAAGCTGACTTCAAAAACTGACATGTTGCACGTTGCAAAGCCGTGGTCCAAAGTAAATGGCAAGTAAATTGAAGATGGAAGCGCACAGGTGTGGGCATACTCATTGGTAGCGGGGCTAAAACAGATTTTTCGCGTTTTGGTCTGGATCCGCTGATTAGAAAAAACGATCTGCCTTTCTGCCAGACAGCTCGTAAGAGGCGAGCACTGGTTAAATTATAGGTCAGTATCAACGGCACCACTGTTAGTAGAGTGCTTTGCAGCAACTTGCTCCGTTAGGGATCCACTGCCTTACCTATTCCTGGCGTCATAATAGCTAACATGTCCCGGTCTCTACGATGTTGTCGTGTATGTCATGTTCTGGTCAAAGTCGGTCGTCGGTGTCTTGTAAGAGAAGCTGGTAGACTTGCGCAATAGGACTAACTTCCCGGCCGCAGGACAGCGGACAGCGACGCACCTGTAAGATCTATGGTAATATCTATATGCTACGGTTATTTTTTACCATCAAAAGATCCGTGTGCTTGTTCGCTGATCTATCACACGACAAAGACGCCGCAGCTCCTGGGTGCGGCAGTTGTACGTGGGAGGTGGAGATAATATTTTATAACAACTGGTTCTTACCATGCCTTCTAAAAAATTATGAGCTGGAGAAGAAAATCAGTATTCCCATCGTTCAACAAGTTTCCGTCAGATAGCAAAATGACTATAATACCCCTAATCGTCTTATTACATATACACGACAGGTGGTTCAGACCCACGGGAGGATGATTTGCGTGGCAAGTCAGTGGTGGTATCCACAGTTTGGAGCTACGAACCCGTAACTCGCTCCTGGTACAGTGAATCTGGTCTTGCCGTACCAAGGAAAAACTTCGGACTCATCGTGCATCGGATGGCTCTTTACGCGATTGGAGGACAAGATAAGAAAGGAAGGTGAGCTTTAAATGTCTAAACATCCAGACCCGTTCATACAGACATCGATGTTTATTACACAAATGTTTGCCCCCGTCGGAAATAAAGCCTGAAGCTTGAGGTTGGTCGGTGGAGTTAAGCTTGTACGCTATCTCCTCGACTAACGAGATGATCAATCATATATTGTAGTGCGTAATATTTAACTTGAATTTTCTTGATATTCAATTATCATGTTTGAAGATGTTATCTAGATAGATCGCCTCTGTGGTCTAGCTATCCGACTTAACTTCTTGAGGTCCATGGGTTTGATTCCCGGGTCAGGCAACGAAAAAAATTAGAAATTGTGCGTTATCAATTTAATTAAAATAACGTTGCCCTAGATAGAATGTGTACCCGGTTGGCGACAGACTATCACATTGTGGGACTTAGGACCTTCGGCTAGTCGTTGGTGCCCTGGTTGTGCCTCTGCCTACCTCTTCAGGGATATAAGCGTGAAGATACTTTTTTTATCTTGATAGACGTTGGTATTTTTAGATAGATACAAAAATAATGATACAATCTTAAAATTGTTAGTTCCAGACCCCCGTTACTTTCCTACCGAACTGTCTACCCAGTCCTTGTCACTTGACAACAAATCAGTGTGCTGTGATACACTCTAGTAGTAGTTTTGCGACGTCTGCCTAGATTGGCTATAAAAAATGTGATATTAATTGCGTCACTAGAGTCCTACGTTCAGTGGAAAGGTTCGACCCGAAGAGTGGTTCGTGGAGCGGAGTCCGATCAATGACTGTTGCTCGGATGGCAGCGGCGGCGACCAAGTACCGCGAGTACCTGTGGGTGGCGGGCGGTATGACCGGTGAGAGGCGCACACCATTGACCGACGCCGTCGAATGTTACAGTTCAAGCACAGACCAGTAAGGACACATGACATTACATACTGCTGCAGTATAATGTAGCGGCCAATAGCAAAGGCACCTGTGAGTAACTGGTATACTTGTAAGCTCCTGAGTCGACCATTTACGAGTACTACCTTTTCATGGAATTGGAAGGCAAACCAGCAGACGGATTTCATGATGGCAAGAAGATGTGGTATTTCCAATTTTCTAATAAAAATGTTGCCGGGATTGGATATGTGCCCGGTTGGCGATAGGTTTGCCACCTATCACATTGTGGGACCTAGTGTCTTCGGCTAGTCGTGGATGCCCTGGTTGTGCCTCTGCCTACCTCTTCGGGATATGGGCGTGAAGATACTCTAAGAAATTCACGCCGCCTAGAGACACTAAAGTTAGTAATGGTGCTTTACCAACGTAAGGTCGGGATGTTAGGCATTTAGCAAATATAAGTTTGCCAGCTACTCTATTCTCCGGACCGGAACACATCAATGGCAAGCGCTGACGTTATGGCGGCAGGAATATGTAAGGCGGTGGTACCAATCTGGGTGAGTCCCTGTGAAACTCTACGACATAGTCAGATGTCACAGTGCTAGTGACAGTAAACATATTCTCGCCTTGTACGAGCTGCCAGGTCAGGCAGGAAGAACTGACGTTATGGCGGCAGGAATAGCTAAGGCAGTGGTGCCAAGACATTTTTCTCCTCGACAAAACTTACATGAAATAAAGAAATGGATTCCCTTTTCCCTCGGTCATTGACGGGTAAACGGGTGGATCAATTTTGCTTATTATTGTTTAGTTGTGTCAGTTATTGACAGTCAGTCAAAAAAAATATTCTTAATTAGCACAGGACAGTGTAGTGGCGGGTCAGCTAAACAAATTATTAGTCTACTTGGATATCATACCTAGATGCTCACATTCTTTAAACCATGATAATTTGTATAAGTAAGGCATGACTTGTGCTTTGGCGAACCCAAAAAATTATTAGCTTAAATTTAAAAAAAATATCAGCCCAGAATTTGATGAAAATTGAATAAATGGAGAAAACTTAAGTCAGACAAAGCCTATGAAATGAGATAGAAAAGCTTTGAAAATTGAATGCATCTTTTCTAATAAGTGTGTAAATACACTTTGATCATATTTTAAAATTGATTCACTGCTTTAAAGTTAATATTTGTAAACTCCAGGTGGACACAGATACAGTGTTTGCGATTTCCGAGATGTTTCGCATCGTTCTTTACCATGAACGATAAATTGTATATCATCGGGGGAGCAGGCAGAATTTCCAATAAGGCGAGTAAATTTATACATACTTATATTACAAGAATCAAGTGGAAGAAAACGTTGTTTGTTCATATTAATACGAGAAAATAAATCCTAGTTCTTGAGAAAAAAATTAAGGGCTGTTCAATATTATAACTATAGCCCTATTTTGCAAACATTAATGAAAACTATATGTATATAACAGAAGATCAAAACAGTTACTCTTCAATTTTAAACACGATTTTGTGCAAATTGTAAATTGAAATAGGATATGTCATTTTAGGTACTCTTGAACACTGCTAGCGGATTATTTACATTTAGTAACAAAAAGATCGACGAACCCGATAAAATAACTAACTGTTAACTAAATGTTGATTCGCAAGTATTGTATTCAAGAGTATCTAAAATAATATATTTAATTCGACTTTCAAATTGGTTGAAATCGTGTTTGGAGAGTAACCTTTCCCAACAGGTCTCGTGGTACATTCTGTGTTAGCCAGAAAGTCCAGCAGTGAACTACAACTAGCTGAAATAATTAAAAATGTATTTATTTATAAGATCTTAAGTCGTGACGTAAACTATCATATGAGTATTTTTCAACTTTCCTCATTATCGTTTCAATATTAACGTAGACCCGAGGTATACTGGTGAAAATAACCCTCTCTTTATTATTTCTTTTTTTATGTTATTAGAAGGCAAACAAGCAGACGGATTTCCTGATGGTAAGATATTAACGCCGACTAGAGACACCAAAGGTGGTAATGGTGCGATGCCAACCTGAGACCGGGATGTTAGGCTTCTAGCAAAAGTAAGTTTACCGGCAACCTTATCCTCCAAACCGAAACAAGTCATGACGTTGTGGCGGCAGGAATAGGGAAGGCGGTGGTACCAATCCGGGTGAATCGCTGCGAAACTCTACTACCTTGTCAGATGTCACGGTGCTAGTGACGGTAAGCCTATACTCGCCTTTTACGAGCTGTCTGGCTGGAAGGCAGGTGGTCTATTATGCAAAGGAACCGGACCAACACGGGGATATTATAGTTAGTGTGCTTAGTATGAGTTTTGACGTTATGTACGAGTACCTACTACATGTTGCTAAATGACGATATAGGAGAAGACGCCGAGCAGTGTGAATACAATTGACGTTTGGGATTGGAAAGACCGCCAGTGGAAACTGGAAACTGAAATGTCCATACCGCGACACGGCCATGCTCTCGCGTATTTGGGGACGCAGTTAATCATTATTGGTAAGCCTTTTATATATCTTAAAATTATTAACCAAGCAATTTTCTGAACTTTATTCGTGTTATTGTCCATCTTTATTCTCGACTACGGGAGTTACCATAAGCTCTTAAAACAGTATTATTTCAATAACACTAATTGTCATCAGAGAAACACAACCTTATAACTTATACCATAAAGTTGCTTATAAAGGCGAACATTTAGCAAGGTGGAAATAACACTACTTTATGCGTTCATGGTAGGGCCGCAGGTAGGGTTGCCAGGTCGTCAAGCCTAAAACCCGGACAGTCATGCCAGTTTTGCCGGACATTTGGTTAGAAAAGCCGGACACCCTACACTATTGAGCAATTTGTCTCAGCTACCCAATGCAACAAAAAATATGTATGTAAAACAAAGCTTTTTTTATTATCATAAATCTTGTTAAATTCTAGTAAAATAAAATCGAATGCCAAATCGTCGTTCATGAAATGTAAAACGCCTAACAAAAGCCGGGCAAGCCGGACAAGCTCTAATTTGGCCGGACATGCAAATAAAAATCCTGACTATGTCTGGCTTTATCCGGACGCCTGTCAACGCTAGCCGCAGGTCGATAATCGAGTAACTATTGCATCCGATGAGGGTCATAGAAAAGGCTCAATAGGCTTACTCTTAAAGCTCGATTCATGCCATATTGGAAATTGAAATCAAGTATGTCATTTTAGGTACTCTGAAACACAATTCTGACGAATTAATAACATTTATTTAATAGCAAATAATAAACTATTTTATCGGATTCGTTGAATTTATTTGTGACTAAATATCGTTAGTAATATCGTTAGTAATAATCGTTAGTACTGTGTTCAAAAGTACCTAAATTGACATATACGATTCCAATTTCCAATTCGCATGATATCGAGATTCAAGAGTAACCCCATTTTGACCCCCAACATTGATGGCAACTGGTATGATGAAAATGTCGATGTTTTTATTGATTTTGATCTACCTAAATGATATGTAATCTATTTACAGACAAATATATCAGTCAAAGATAAAATAAGTCGTCAAAGATAATAACATTATTATACAAATATTTTTATCATATCTTCGATTCGTGTAAATGTTATGCAAAGGTTTGGAATATCCTTGCAAATATTTGTTTGTGTAATCCAATATCCAAACCCAGTATAACAGGTACGTATATCACGCGATCACCTTAGCATTAGCGACAAATGGCTAACTTGGGGAAAACATTGTCGCTTTTTAATTTAGATTTATTTTCTGGTATTGGTCCGGATCCATGGTTCCGGGTCAATCCGGGCTAAAACAGATTTTCAGGCAGGCACGCATTTTGAGCCAGGCAGCTCGTAAGAGCGAGCTTAAAAAAAATTAATAAACAACAAGACTGGGAGTAGAGTGATGTACGGCAAATTGCCCGGGTAGGGAACCACCGCCTTAGCCATTCCTGCCGTCATAACGACTGTCATGTTCCGGTCTGGAGGGTAGCCGGTAGACTTGCTCAATAGTCTTAACATGCCTACTTCAGGACAGCGACGCACCTGTAACATCTACCGTGTCTATAGGTCACGGTTGTCTTTTAACATCAGGAGAGCCGTGTACTTGTTCGCTGATATCTTACGTATAAGTAAACTTCTTTTCAATTCAAATAATTTGCGTTAAATAGGCAAATGGAAGACATTGAATTAAGCCTTAACATTCTAATCTCAATTTATAAATTATTCGTCATGTGTAGTGTTTTAAGGCAGTCTCATATCATCAATACCCTATTTATTTGCCTAAATCTGTACCACCCGTACTCGTTTTTAGGGTTCCATACCCAAAGGGTAAAAACGGACCCTATTACTAAGCCTCCATTTGTCTGTCTGTCTGTCTCCAGGCTGTATCTCATAAACCGTGACAAATACTAAAAATTAAAAAAAAATATTAAGGGTCTCCTTACAATAAATGGAGAAAACTATGCTCGGTGTTTCTCTACGAGATATGATCCGTAATTCGGTGATCCGCAAGAGAACGAGAGCAACCGACATAGTTCAGAGAGTCAGCAAGCTGAAGTGGCAATGGGCAGGCCACATTGCTCGCAGAACCGATAACCGCTGGGGAAGAAAGATTCTGGACTGGCGGCCCCGCACTGGAGGATGTAGTGTTGGACGACCTCCCACCCGGTGGACTGATGATCTGGTCAGAGTCGCGGGGAGTCGCTGGTTACAAGCGGCTGGTGACCGTGACTTGTGGCGCTCTTTGGGGAGGCCTATGTCCAGTAGTGGACGTCTTCCGGCTGAATGATGATGATGATGATTACAATAAATGTGTATTTTCGTATTGTTTGCTCAATATTAGAAACTTAAATAAAAATAATAATGAAATAACAATAAAGGAAATATTAAAGTGGTGCTCCGTAGCATATTATTTGTTGATGGTAATTTTAGATATTGTTTAGTTGAACAAGTGTAAATTCTTTGTAGTAAGCCGAAACATATTTTGACACTTAAAAGAAACATCCACCAGGTGGCGTGACAACTATCTATATGCGGGCGCTGAACAACGTGGAGTCATTTTGTTGTGAGCGTGGTGCATGGATCCGAGGGGTGGCAACCCTACCGACGCCATTGTCTGGACACGGTGCCATCACCTTGCCACCTGCCTCACTCATGTAAATTTTGAAAACATTGTATTTATAAATAATTTATTAACCATCAAAAGAAGATATTACAACATATGTTTATATCAAATTTTGTGTCTGAAATCGCTTAATTTGAAATTGTATTATCATATTTCCTTTCCTAAGCTAATGCACATCTTTCACCAGTTTCGAAACAAAAGCTATTATTTTTTTTAAAACAAATAATAATAATAATATCTTTAAGTTTTTTTGGTTTAAGTACCATATAAACTTAACTACATTTCTTAACGTACGGGTGAGTAGAATCTAGTATGTTTCAATCTACTATTAGTCAGTCATAATAGATATCTACAAAAATTATTTTTTTTACCCCACGCATATTATGTCTAAAATAGTTATTACTCAAATATAAAATGTGTTACTTCAAATTGTAAAGAAAAAAAATTTCTTGCTTTTTCGCGCCGGACAGAATGTGTTCTTTTATTTGAATATTTCTAATTTAAATAATCAGCCTTTTTTAAAAAAATCTGATCTTCTTGTGTATATACATATATCTGTTGTATATATGAGACAGATACAAATCATATGAGTAATTCATCATCATACATACATACATCAACATTGATTGTAAAGGCTAAGTCTGGCACTTATTCTACAAATCAACATTGATTCCTGGTATAAATAGTACCTAGTATTATGTTGTATTGAAAATAGAGACTAATTCTGTTCTGACGATTCTCATTATTCTGGTATTACTATTTTCTTTTAGATTTTATGCTTATAATATTGTTAATCAGGACTTTTTTTTAATCAGGGCAATATTTAAAGTTTTGTGGAACTGACGAATAGCAGTCGATTAATGTATCAACCCAACCCGATTATCTACTCACAGACAAAACACGGTAAATTGATACTAAAATTACTTATTAGTATCAAGTTTTCCCAAGATTTTCTACATAACCGTGTAAATCGTATCGAAATCATAAAAAAATGTACTAGCAAATACAAGGAAAACCAGAGATAGAGAGTGACTTTAATTGGCAAATTAGAGTAGGCATACTCTTTGTATTCATATGAATATTATTAGGTTGGACTAATCGTACACAAAAAGTAATTTGCTAAATAATAAATAACTACCTAGTTCTTTTGGGGCGTAAAATACGCATTATTATTAAAATTTACACATAACCAAGCTGTTCTAAATCTATAATTTAGGTACAATTATTCTAAAACTTTAAACGCATTGACAGAATTTATTCGCTTAAATATAATATTAAGCGACACTATAATATTAACTTACAACTACTTACGTCAAATATTTATTTTATTATTAATAAAAGAATATTCAAAAGCCATGTTAAATGTAAATACGCTGTGTTATGTTTGCTTTGTATAAAATGGTGTAGTTTTTTATTGTTTATGGTTTGTTTAAAGAAAATAATATGTGTAATTTGTTTGTTTTTGGCTAGTATTTAAATTACATTTTGGTTCTAACGTTTATTTATTGTGCTCACCAAGTGCTCACATGACAACGTAGGATACTATGTAATCAAAGACGAGAAATAGATTGGTAGGAACCTTTAAAAATTTTAGGTAAGTAATTATTGTCAGACGTGTTGTTCTTGTATTTAAAATTGATATTTAAAGGGATAATAAAAATTATTGTATAATGAAACGCGCTTTTTTATTTAAAAAATATAAAATAAAATTTGAATCAATTGTGAATAATTATTGTATATAATATCTTTATATAATTCTTTATATAATCTTTATATAATCGCCTCTGTGGTCGAGCGGTCCGGGTGTTGGACTTGACTGCATGAGGTCTCGGGTTCGAATCCCGGGTCGGCCAACAAAAAGAAGATTGGATTTTTCCAATTTTCTAATAAAAAAAATGTTGGTCGGGATTGGAAACGTGCCCGGTTGGCGATAGGCTTGCCACCTATCACATTATGGGACTTAGTATCTTCGGCTAGTCGTGGGTGCCCTGGTTGTACCTCTGCCTACCTCTTCGGGGATAAGGGCGTGAAGATACTTTATATAATTCTTGCGTTTGTTACTGAACTCCTTCTAGACGACTGGACCGGTGTTGATGAAACTTTTTGTGTGTGTTCAAGGGAATTCGAGAATGGTTTAGATTCACAATTGGGTCTCCTGGAAAATGTTTTTTTATTATTTTTTTAATACTAAGTAGTTGTTGATTTTTGGAAGGTTTCACATTGGATCCGACAGACTGCGCTACTTTTGAAGTATTAATGTCAAGCGATACGAAGTTTGTTAAATGTTACTAGCTGACCCAGTGGGACCAATCAATTCCACTTTTCGTTGTAATTGTATAACTCAAAGAACGGACTTACCTATCGAAGCCAAATTTTTAGGCTTTATTTGGACTACTTAGTAGATGGTTTATGTGAAGTTTCCATAAAATCGGTCAAGGAGTTCTTTATTTATCACAATTTTTGTAACAAATGAATTCAATAAATGGCGGATCATTTTGTTAGTGGGGATTGTGCTGTCATATTGAAACGTTTTTCAGTTGCTTTTTTCTTTTTTTTGTTTTGTTGTGTTATGTCACTCATGCAGTCATATACGTAGCGAAGCACGTACTGGGCTGCTAGTATTTAATAAATATTTGTTGTTCGAGGTGCCTATTTGCGAAACACTAAAGATAAGAAATGTGTCGAATACGAAGAAGATGTCATTTTTTGTTATGATAGATTTTTATGTCATCGGAACGCGGACGTGCACATTGATTATCTGAATTTAATAAATGTTAAGTATGTTATGTCGCCAACTGTTTATATAACTGTATTGTTTCCATATACCTATATACGTAGGTCTAAAAGCACAGCTTTTAAAATATGAAATCCCTTAACCCATAAAAGCTCTAATAAATATAATATGTCGCTATTATTGTGCATATGTGGCAACAGGTAAATATCGCTATTACGTCTTGGTTTCTACCATGACGTAAAGGTGGTAGAAGACGGTCTTTCCATAAATTTATAATTACTAAATACTAACATATTATGTTACATTTTAGTTAACCTTTCATTAGGTTTCTTAACCTTTTTCACATTTCCTTCAAATGGAAACATCTCCACTGCTAAATCTCCGATTTAAATGAAAAATAGCTTAGACTTATAATTGGATAACATCTATCTTTTAATGAGTGAGTTTTTTTTATTTAAAAGTTGCAACAAATGTCTTATCTAATTCTTATAACAAAGGTAAATAAAAGTACAAATCAAAAACAAATAACTTTTGATAACTTTAATAAAATCTCAAATATACCAAGCAATAAGCAAGGAAAATATTGCAAATTTTTGGTTATAATCAAAATCGTATATTGGTATTATGCTTCAATATTTAGTAACAAAATTTCGGTAATCACGAGCCATCACCATGAGTTGGTATAGATTACGTTCGGTAAGTTACGCATCTATGGTAGTTTTGGTCTAAAAATTTGTTTCTCTTAGTTACCAATAGAGGCGATGTACATATTTTTATACAAATAATTTACAGAGTCGGTATGGAGCATAGTAAACTTGATAAGCCCTAAACTCATGGTAAGGGCTCTGTAGTAGTGCTATAGTACACAAAAACAAGTGTAATTTTGTCTTAAAAATTAATATCACAATCATATAATTGCTAAAAATATCACATTTACAATTAAAATATTAATTTAACGTAAGAAATAGTAATAGCCCGATTGTAGTCTATCTAGTAATAGTCAGATCATGAAATTAAAACAGATGCTATCGAAGCTCAATCCCAAACTTCCCGGCAGATTCCAAGGACATCACGCTTGAAGCCGTCTTCACAAGGCTCCTTAAAATACCGGATATTGTTCACTGGAACGAAGCGAGTTGGAGATACTTTGTGATGAGAAACCTGGGAATACAAAAGTAGTAATTAGAAGTAGGTCAAAATATCAGCAATGATTTTGATAATTCTTTTTTTAAAAGATATCATGATTGGTACCATACAAATTGGAGCAAGATTCAACAAAACGTTTTTCAGTAATCCTTTTAATATTGAAAATAGGAAAGTTTGTATGTTTGTTTGTTACTCCTTAACACAAAAACTGCTTAACAGATTTTCATTAAATTTGGCACACACATAGAGCGTAACTTAAATTAACACATAAGATTGTTTTTATCTCGAAAAAATGTTCCTGTAGGTCCATTAACCATGTGGGCAACAGCTAGTATTTATACTAATGCGCATAATTTTTTGTTTACGTAGTTGACATGGTGATGAAATTTAACTCGTTATACTTACAAGTTATAACCATACCTACATATAAAATAAATAATATTAATAAAGCGTTAGACCGCCATTGTGGCCTAACGTTATACGCATACGAATATTTTCTCAAATAATCTCTTTAATAGTCTCTCAAAATTTGGCTTTCTTTCTTTGGTAAAGCCCGGTGAAGTTGTAAAAACCGCGAGGTTGGCAACGCATTAGTCATTCCAAAAAAAAAAAAAAAAGGCTTTCTTTCATCTTTTAATGTATTTGTAAAACATCACTCTTTGTGGCTTAGGAATGTTATGGTCCTGTCACTTGCTATCAGTAACGAAGCAGTAAGGTCAGTCAGACCTAGGGTCTATGACCTACAGCTGAACTGGATCTAGACCACCGTTTTACATTTTCCTATTGCCGTAACGTCAACCTTGTCACTTTTATTTAGGGTAAAGTGTGAGTTTAGTTGGCAACACAAATTTAACATTTTATTCTATTTGTAAAGGTGACAAGATTTTTTTTTGATTTCCCATTAAATATAAAAACAGTACTTGAAAATTAGACTGGCTGCATCAGTACCAAAAAGCCATGAGAGCCTCAGGTGATCCCTGAACTTGACGCATCGCAACACTCATTTTCTATTTACAAGAGTAATATTTAAAGACTCAAGTTAAAAGTTCGCCCGTCTAGCCACTTCCTAACTCAGACGCATGCTTTGATGGGCTAAAATATAAACTATAGAAAACAAATGGCTGAAAATTTGCAGAATAGACCTGCTTTCCAGGCAGCTCGTAAAAGGCAAGTATATGTCCGTCATTACGTACCGTTCCGTCATTAACACCGTGAGATCCTATTAGGTGGTAGAATTCGCAGCGACTCGCCCGGATTGATACCACCGCCATACCTAATTCTGCCGCTATAACATCCAATGCTAAAAGGTAGCCGGTAAACCTACTTTTTCTCGAAGCCTAACATCCCGTTTGTTGGCTCAGGTTGGCATCGCAAAGTTACCATCTCTGTTGCCTCTAGGCTTCGAAAATTTCTTACCATCAAGAAATCCGTCTGCTTGTTTGCCTTTCATTATCATAAAAAAATAATAATAATAAAGATCAAATCAAAATATGTCACAGTACTTACATGTGAATCGTTTTTAACTTCGTCTTCCATATCGCTTCTTTCTTTAAAATTCTTCAAGTTTATCGTCCTTCCTTGGCATAGGACTCCGAACAGGAGTATTACAAGAACCAGTAAAAGTTTCATATCTGCTGTTAGTCTTGCTGGCTAATTAGTATCTGCAACCTTTATGATACGGATGATTTGGGCTGCAAGGAGTATTTGCCTTTTTTAAGCGTTTACTTTTTACTAAGGGTAGCCAGTGTTATCACCAATACTTCAATTCCTTTACTGATAATCAACGGACCGTCAGTCGCTTTATAAACGAACGTTATCATCACAATTGCAAGGACTTACGTCATATATTTCTAGACGCCAAGCCGCCTGCTGTGATTTCCTGAAGCAAACATATTTGTACAAGTGTGGTTTTAACGCACACAATTTGACCGCATTTGACCAATATGACCGCATGAATGACATAACACAACAAAAAAAAACAACTGAAAAAAGTTTCAAAATGACAACACAATCCTATCTGAAACAGTTTTAATTTAACTGAAAAATACCCATTGAAAATGATCCGCCATTTATTGAATTCATTTGTTACAAAAAATGTGATAAATGAAGAACCACTTGACCGATTTTATGCAAACTTTACATAAACCTTCTACTAAATAGTCCAAACAAAGCCTACACATTTAGTTTGGATAGGTGAACTCGTTCTTGAGTTAAGTATAAAATTACAATGAAAAGTGGCATTGATATTTATATACTCGTATTAGTGTGTGAAATTTCTCTCGACATAGGTATACACTATACCAGAAAAGCATCTTTGTAGCAAAAGGATTAGCTTCTCAAATAATTATTTCTTTTATAATTGACATTCATTTGCATTTGACAGAACTTGATTGTTAATATTTACTAAGGGTTCCGTACTATCATCTATATTAAAAATTATGTTTTTCTGAAGCAAACAATTTTGTGACGTATTAGTGTGTGTTTCTCCCGACATGGGTATACCGGAAAGACCATCTTTGTTGCAGAAGGATTAGCTTCTAAAACAATTATTCATCATCATCATCATCATCATCAGCCGGAGGACGTCCACTGCTGGACATAGGCCTATTTATTAGTTCTTAACTAATCTATTAACAATTATTATTTCTTTTATATTTACTATACACAAATTGAATCTAACCCCAAAGTAAATACTTTATATGCTTGTGTTATAGGTGTTAGTCAACGATTCTAATACATAAAAATACTTAAATAGATACTAGAATAAATTTAATAAACACCCAGACCCGGAAATGCAGACATCTAAATGTTGATCAAACAATTGGCTGCTTCCGTCGGGAATCGACCCCGAGCCTCGCGGTTGTTCAGTGTAGTTAAGCGTGTACGTTAGCCACTCGACCAACGAGGCGACCAAAACATTCACTTGCAGTTGACAGAACTTGATTGTTAACATTTTCAAAAACGTTTAGAACCAATTTCCAAAACGCCATCAGTCTTCTTAACAGCTGTTTAAAATTCAGTTAAGACTTCAAGCCGAACCGAACTGAACAACTTTCTAATATGAGTTCGGTTAAGAAGTGTAACGAAGAGATAAACAGGAAACAAGTAGGAAAAAATATATTTGGAGCCTGACTGTTACACTGTTTCACACTAATGAAATAAACATATATTGGCATTTCAATCGCTCTGATGATATTGTAGTCTTTGGATGATGCTGTGATAAGCGACACAGGTAATGCAATTTATGTTGAATAGTAAGTGTTGTTTCAAAATAATAATTTCCCAAAAAAATATTTATCTGTTGACTTCATTTTTTTCATGCCTACTCTAAAAAGTAGCACAATACCAAAAAAAAATTGTGTGTGTACTTATGTACACGCGTTAGAAGTTATACTTCTTCGGCGTAATAAGATAAAAATCTTTTTAAAAATTTTATCTTTTGCCTTATTTTACATTTGTAGACAAAATGACACTAACCATAGAAATAAAGAAATATTGTGAATACAGTTGTCAGTTCTCACGCAAACATACGTAGATGTCCTTACTTTTACTTTGTTGGTACCTTTTTTTTGAAAAACTAAAATGTTATCAATAGCTAACTTCATCATGTCGGTTTTTCGTGACGGTGTGCGCGCGCATCGTAAAAATTTACCCTCATCATTTTTTCCTAACGCGCCAAAAGAAGTGTAACTTCAAAAATTTAAGGTGTTTAGGACAGTTATAGTATATAGCATCTAGAAAAAAACTGTCTAACTTAAAAAATAGATATGCCAAAATATTGGTAGTCTTTAAAACATATTGACTAGTAATATTCTGGTTGTAAACTAATCTAGTTATGTATCTTCACGCCCATATCCCCGAAGATGTAGGCAACAGAGACACAACCAGGGTACCCACGACTAGCCGAAGATACTAAGTCCCACAATATGATAGGTGCCAACCCTATCGCCAACCGGGCACACATCCAATCCCGAGCAACAATTTTTTATTAGAAAATTGGAAAAACCAAATTTTCTTTTTGTTGCCCGATCCGGGAATCGATCCCGAGACCTCATGAAGTCAAGTCAGACGCCTGGACCGCTAGACCACAGAAGTACTAGTAATAGCCTGATCCTGGAATTGAAGTGTATGCTATCTAGGTTCAGTCCAAGAATTCTCACCAAACTTCTAGGACATAACACAAAATCAATTTTTAATTGGGTAAACCTATACTTCTAATAACTCTGCAAAGAGTGAATTCTGTATCTTGAATATATATTTAAAAAAACGAATGGGTAGCTGAATACATTTCTAACATTTTTTATATTTTTTTAACCCAACCGTTGATTTGTTTAATTTTATGGTTATTGCTCGTTTGTGAATTGTATGCCAAATTTGACTATGAGGCATAATACAGATAAAAAAGAAATCGCGTGACGTTTGTTATCAGACCTATCAGTAATATCAGTATGACCATATAAGGTATGTAAATATCCGCTCAACCAAGTCTACGTTTATAACTTCGGTTCCTTATTTTTGTTTACTGTCCCCAGTTACGTAAATGTGGTAAGATCATCGCGACTGTTTTTTATAATATATAATAATAATAATAAATCATCTTTATTATTTCACATAAACCTATAAAAAACACTTGTGACACGTCTATATAATAATAAATCTACCACCGGATTGGAACGCGGCCGCACACTGAGAAGATCCGGTAAAAACTCAGCGGGCTTGTTTTTTTTTTAACATGTTTAAAATAATAATTAACGTAATGATACATTATATTTATCAGAGATTGGCATGAGGAGCAATTTATTTAAGCCGTCTTATCAACTAAATTTTCAGCAACGGTATAATAACCCTTTTCATTTAATTTACATTTAACACATTTCTTAAATTTATTCATTGGAAGTTCTTTCATTTAATAACTGGGAAGTTTATTGTAGAACTGTATACATTGGCCCATGAAAGAATGGCTTACTCTGAGGAGGCGAGACACATGCACAGCAAGATTATTTTTATTCCTTGTATTGGCACAGTGTATATCACAATTTCTTTTAAATGAACTTGAGTTTCTGTGAACATAAATTAAATTTTGAAAGATATACTTTGATGCTACAGTTAGAATTTTGATTTCTTTGAATTTTTCTCTCTTGGGCCTAGGTTATAAATTGCCCTTATAGCTCTCTTTTGTAAAATAAATATAGTATTGACTTTAGCAGAAGAATTCCAGAGAAGAATTCCATACGACATGATGCTGTGAAAATAACTAAAATAAACCATCCTAGCGGTTTCAACATCAGTTAATTGTCTCATTTTTTAACAGCATTCGCTGCTGAGCTTAATCTAATTGCAAGTTTATCAGTGTGCGGGCCCCATTGCAATTTCTTATCAATTGTTATTCCTAAAAACCTAGTAGAATCTACCAGGTCCAACTTGTTCCCATTAAGTTGTACGTTGGTATCTACTTTCCTCACATTTGGCATTGAAATTTTAATATGATTAGTTTTTTATTATTCAAAAAAAGATTATTTACATTGTACCAGTGTACAACTTTTGAAATCGCATTGTTCACTTCGTCATACTTACCAAGTTGTCTTTTCAGTTTAAATATAAGTGAAGTGTCATCCGCGAACAATACAAAGACCAATAAACGGTAGAGTTTCCTGATGAAAAGCAAAACACGTCGCCTGTACCACCAAAAATGTTAAAGGTTCGCTGCCAACTTAAGGCTGGAATTAATGAATACACTTTATTATACACCAACATTTACAAAATAGTTACTCTTTGATTTATAATATTTAACTTAAGCTACACAAAGGCAGTCTTATCACTTCAGAGTTATCTCTGTCCGACAACCTGGCATGAAATAAACAAAGAAGTATCTTCACGCCCACATCACCGAAAAGGTGGCAAGCCTATCGCCTACCGGACACATGTCTAATCCCAGGCAACGTTATACCTAGTCTTGCCATAAATATTGTAATAAAGAAAAAAAATATTTTTTTAACTGCAAATAACATATATTACTTTTACAGTGTGTTAGTTTAATACATAAATATACAACAATTAAAAATATAAAAAGCTTATTCGAAGTGGTCTCCATTGGCTGCAATACAGTCCTTTAAACGTTGAGGCCAGTTATCAATAGAAGCACGCACTCTTTCCATGGGAAAATTCTTCACTGCCAATCGTATAGATTGTTTTAGGGACTCCAAATTATCATGGCGTTTAGAGCAAGCTGTACTCTCTAAAACTGACCATAAATCATAATCCAGCGGATTAAGATCGGGACTAGACGACGGCCAGTCTTCAGCTCTGATGAAGTCCGAAACGTTCGCTTCCAACCAAGACTGCGTGGACCGAGCTTTATGACCCGGCGCCGAGTCTTGCTGGAAGGACCATACTTGGTTATTGAACATGGTGATGTTAAGGGGCTTAACTACCTTCTCAAGAATGGTATCTTGATACACTTGTGCCGATGTTTTGATACCTTTTTCACAAAAATATGGCTCAGTCACTCCTTCATAGCTAACACCCCACCAAACCATCACTGAAGTTGGATAATGTCCACGTTGCACTCTGTCGACTAATTGGGAAGCTTCCTTAGAGCTTTGAGCATAAATACGGTCATTTTGTTTGTTAAAATGTTGCTCTATTGTAAAAATTTTCTCATCCGTAAACAAAATTTTTCTGTGACCTCCCTTTGCGTACCGCTTCAGTAATTGTTTCGATTTTACGACCCTATTCTTCTTTAAATTATCAGTTAAGAAATGACCAGAGCGTCTCTTATAGGCTGCAAGTCCTAAGTCATCTTTTAAAATACGCGACATGGTTCTAGGTGCTATCTTCATTTCCCGAGATAAAATCTTTTGCTTTCGGACAGGATTTCTTCGAATTCTTTCCCTTACTGCTTTGACCACCTTTTTCGTACGAACACTACGTGGACGGCCAGATCTTTTTCTGTCACAAACAGAGGAAGTCTCATTGTACCTATTAATAGCCCGGTACACAAACATTTTACTAAAACCAAGTGTATGGAGAGTTTTAAAAATTGCATTTGGCTCCATACCTACTTTGTGTAATGCAATCACAGCGATTCGGTTCTCTTTATCACCCCACTCCATTTTAATATCGCAAAATATTGTACAATGTATTGGCGCCAAAATGAGAAAACACAATGAACAATCGTATAAAAATGACAGATTCGAAATTCAAATGTAATATTTTTTTATTTTTAAGTGTAACAGTATTTATGGCCAGACTAAGTATTTCTTAGAAAACTGAAAATCGGGGATCGTACCCGGGACCTCTAGAAGTCAAGACCGACGCCGGACCGCTAGATCACAAAGGCGAAGTAATAACTAATCTAAGATAAGGCATTACTTTTGCGTAAGTTTACCGGCTATGCTTTCCTAGAAGTGGAGCCGATTGAGACCACATGAATAAGTAAGGTGGCGATAACCCGTGCACGTGGCTGTAAAATGTTATCACCTAATTATAGTTAAGTACGATATTAGTGACAAATGTGTGTATGCTTACCGCCGCCTTAACTATTCCTGCCACCATAACTTCCAGTCCGAGTCCGAGTCCAATGCTTGCCGATGACGATTTCCGGTTTGGAGGGTGAGGTAGCTGATTATCTTACTTTTGATGGAAGCCTAACATCCCGACCGCAGGTGGGCAATGCACCATTACCATTTTTGGTGTATCTAGGCGGCGAAAACTTCTTACCATCAAGAAATCCGTCTAATTGTTTGCCTTTCATTATCATAAAAAAGGTGAATAATAACTGGACGATATCTTTATAATATTAAAATCAATTGCTGAATATGTTGCTAAGCCCATAACTTCTGAAGGAGTGGCCCGATTGCACTAATTCTTTTTTTATTCTATTGGTTATTTTTATGAGAAAGTTCTTAGTTCTTTCTTCATAAAACCGGAAAAAATAGGGAAAATGGTAAAACCAATTATTCTATTTTTCCCCCGCACAAACTGAACGGGAGAAAAGTTCGCCGGGAGAGCTAGTTTGTTATAATTTTAGAGTTAAACACCAGTGTTAAGGCTTCAGGGAAAGGTAAGGCGGTGGTGTTAAGCTTTCGAGTTAGTAATACAAAAGCTTAGTAACATAGCCAATGTTTTAGTGACAGGTATTTCTAACACCTTTTAGGTACTTACAGGGTGCTAATTATGTATCTCAGTAGCCAACTCAAAATGTAAAAGTGTACATCAAATAGCTCTCAAATGACGTCATTTGTGTTTGCTATCTCTGTTGTATTTCTGTTGGTCACTGGAGATAGCAAATATAAAACACGTCATTTGACAGCTCTTTGATGTTCACTTTTCCATTTTGAGTTGGCTACTGAGATGTATAATCAGCACCTAGGAAGTAGTGTTTTGTTTTTAAGTTCATTATTTACACTTTACAATACTTAACTGATTACAATTTATTGTTCCATGAATTCTACGACTTATTTTTGGATTTCAAATAATCATGGCTGACAATCTGTAAATCTTCAAAACGAGGAAATGTTTTTTATCTATGGAGAAATACTGATAATAAGTGCATATCATGTTACAATGTACCCGATACAGTTTTTCAATCATTCTTTGTTAATGTTTTAAAATCTGTTGTTTTTTTCGATTATGCATTGCTGTATATGGTCACAAGGATGTGAAATTTTTTTTATGATAATGGAAGGCAAACAAACAGACGTATTACCTGATAGTAAAAAAAATTCGCTGCCTAGAGACACCAAAGATGATAATGGTGCGTTGCCAACCTGAGGCCGGGATGTCAGGCCTCGAGCAAAAGTAAGTACCTATCGGCTACCTTAACCTCCGAACCGGAACATGTGACGACGTTATGGCGGCAGGAATAGGTTAGGCGGTGGTACCACTTCGGGCGAGCCGCTTCGAAACTCTATCACCTAATTGTCCGACAAAGGCTTGTTCGTGCAAAAAGTTCGATCTAAATTATATATCGTTGGGCAAATGTATTAATAATAACGATCGAAACAAAAAACATTGGTTACCTATTTGTATTATTTTTGTACGACTTATGTTAAAATGATTTTTTCCTTGTTAAATATTTTTGTATAAAAAATGAGTTTTTTTATTTAATTGACTAACTATAGGTGTCTTTAATTATAAGAAATCATTGAATTTCATCACTAAAATAATCAATGAAACGGTTTCAAAGCACTTGTTCAGTCTATTTACTTGATATCTAAGGGTGTGGGTGTAAAAAATAAATGGACCAACAAATCTCCCGTCAACATCCAGAATCATAATCGGTAAGCTTTTTTCAGTTCCAAATACTATAGAATGCGGTCCTCACATTTTGCCGACTCAACTCCATACAGCGCTTGCAATAAGAGGCACAACCAGGCTAGAATTCTTAATACTGTGACCAGGCGCTCACGACTAGCCTGAGACACGAAGTCCCAAAATTTTATACATAGCAAGCCTGGGAAATGACATTATTTTGTTTATTTTAAAATTGAAACTTATTTTTTTGTTGCCCAACCCGGGAATCAAACCTCAAGAAGTCAAGTCCGACGCCGGAACTTTACAACACAGAGGCAATTACGATTGGAAAAGAGAAAATATTTTTACTTGAATCTTTTTTTGTTACAAAAGGAAACAATCGTTAATGTTTGATATTTATTAATCGGCATCGTAGTAATTCTTCCAATGTGATTCGTTCATTGTTGTGGCTCTACGTCGTACCAAACACTGAAGGTTTGCACCCATCACCTCTCCGGGCGGACATTCGTCGTGATCTGGAAACAAACATACTTACAACGCTTTTTTATCCAGATATTACTTTACGAAGACAATAATTATGATATTTAAAAAATAACTATTTTGATCATTGTAATAGTAACGTAGCCGGTCAAGTTACTTTTGCCTGAGGCCTAACATCCCGACCTTAGGTTGGCAACGCACCATTACCACTTTTGGTGTCCCTAGGCGGCGTGAATTTCTCACCATCAGGAAATCTGTCTGCTTGTTTGTCTTCCTATAACACAAAAAAAGTTTTAACGGTCGAGGGTTAAGTGTACACGTCTATAGATGTCTGTACTATTGGGTGTTTATTGCAGCCAATTTAACTAACATATTTGAAATAAGAGATAGGCTTACTACACTGAGATATCTATTTGACAAAGATATTTTTTTAAAATGTATGTTAACGTTATCTCCTACCTTAGAGAGGCTATTTAAATATAAATGAAACTATCAGGTCTTTTAGAAAACTAAAAAAAATATTATTTAAATACGCAGAATACAACATAGAACTTAGAATAATATCCTAAATCTCATGTTTTTCTTCTTTTTTCTCTGTACAGATTGTGCATTCCATATTATATATTATTTATAATATGGAAATTTATTTATTATCACTTTACATATAAATATAATATATGTATACTTTGTATTTTTGTAATTTAGTGCAAATTTTTTGCATGTATATTTAATATACTTTATCTAACATGTATGTTTAATATGAAATAAAACAATATATTTATTAGATTTGCAGAAGTTTTGTTTTATGAATCCTTACCGTAGTTTTTAAATTACATAATTTTTTCCTTCACCCTAAGGTTGTCTGGCAGAGATCGCTCTGAAGCGATAAGACCGCCTTTGTGCATATAAGTTAAATATTATAAGTGAAAGATTGTGTACTATTTTGTAAATTTTGGTGCAAAATAAAGTGTATTCATAAAATAGGCTGTCACTTTATTTTCAATGTTTATGTAATATGTATATCGATGTATCTTTTACGGGTATTAGAACTCTAAGCACAAGCTATAATTTACTATAGGGTTACATCAAATCGTATGATTTATCCATAGATGATTCAGTCTGTTGATTCAACGAATATTCTGCTGCATGAGCAAGATGCAGTAAGCTGTATGAAGTTTCCAGCTTTCCAAGCTTGTTTCTAGTTTTCCAAACCACTTCACTTAATGACTCCCGCACTAGAAACCAACTAATGAATCACAAAAAATATTAAATTATCATTTTAAAGTACATAAGTTTTAGTAGAATAGCCCTATCAACTTGACGTTGTTGCACCTTTGTTGCCTTTCCTTTATTCGGATAAGTCCGCCCCATGCTCTTGATGTTAACGCACCGGTCCGCCTTATTGTTTACTTCCACCAAGAAGTGAATTTTTTTATGATATTGAAAGGCAAACAAGCAGACGGATTTCTAGATGGTAAGAAATTCACACTGCCTAAAGACACCAAAGGTGGTGCACCAAATGGTGCATTGCCAACCTGAGGCCGGGATGTTAAGCCTCGAGCAAAAGTAAGTTACTTTTTTATTTGTAATAAGGCTACCTTACCCTCCAAACCGGAACACGTCATGACGTTATGGCGGCAGGAATAGGTAAGGCGGTGGTACCCATCCGGGTGAATCGCTGCGAAACTCTACCACCTAGTCAGATATCACGGTATTAGTGACGGTAAGCCTATGCTCGCCTTTTGTGAGCTGCCTGGCAGAAAGGTAGATGGTCTATTATGCAAAAGAGCTCGGACCAACACGGTGAAAAAAAAAGGGGGAGTTTATCATTTCATTTATAGATATGGGGACAAAAATAGTTTCATTTTGATAGCCGATAAAACTCGTGCTGGATTCATTTTATTTATTTCGAAATTGAGTTTTACATTCACCGTATTGAAGTATAAAAATGTTGATAAGATATATTTATATGAGGCGGGTAGTGAAAAATAAAGAAGTTCATATCCTGTTATGATTTAATTCAACGTTGACATTTTGATAAAGATGTTGACGTTTTAGAAACGTTGACATTTTGATAACGGTTCTAGGTTCTAGTTCTATCTATTGAAAAAAGATATTAGTTGTGTAAAATTCAAAAAGAAGAATGAAGATACTTCACGCCGATATTCAGCTAGACTCTAGCTTTTCTAGCTGCTAGAGGTAGGCAGAAGCACAACCAGGGCAGTGGACACCCACGTCGAGCCGAAAACACTAAGTCCAACTGAGATAGGTGGAAAGTCTATAGCCAACCGGGCAACTATACCTATTTGAATTAAAAAATTGAAAATACACATTTTGTTTTTTATTGTTGAACTCGGGATCACAAGAAGTCAAGTAAAATGACGGACCGCTAGACTGTAGACTATGTGATTACTTTTTTATTTGTAGTAACTTACTTTTACACTAGGCATTTACAAAAAACCATAGGACAATTAAGTTTTTTATCATCTCGGTTTTATCAATTTTGATGGTGTAATAGTTATCCTTTCGGCGGACATTTTTATCATTTCGGTGAACACTTTAAATTTCAGTGGGGTCACAAAAATTCAAGCTAAGATATTTAGGTAAGTTTTAAAGACGCAAAACACGTGTGTATTGTGTTGTGTTTTGAGTATTACAAATAAGGCTAAAGTTTGAGTTGTTACTAAACATAATATGTAGATAACATAGTTAATAAAATAATTCACCGAAAAAAAAAATATCCCTGGACAAGTTACACAAATTGAATCTAACCCCAAAGTAAGCAAATTATATGCTTGTGTTATGGGTGTTAGTCAATGACTATAATACATAGAAGAAATCAAATAGATAATAAACCCCCAAAACCGGAAATACAAACATCTAAATGTTCATCGCACAAATGCCTACCCCGTCGGGAATCCAACCCGAGCCTAGCGGTTCGTCGGTGTAGTAAGGCGTGTACGCTAGCCACTCGACCAACGAGGTGGTCCTTTTCGAAATCACAAGCATTTTTTTTTAAATTACCTATTTGTGCATTATTTAGTAAAAAACTGGGTAGATTATATTGCTTACTTCGAATTATCATATTATTTTTGTTCACCAAGAATGCTTTGCTCCTATGTTCAGTGTATAATATATTTTGTTTCTCCTGAGATTTCTGACTTGTGTATTGCCAGTTATTGCCAGTCAGATAACAATTTCCTCAGAACGAGGGGTCGCATTGACAGAAAACTGCTACGCAAAAAATATATATCTCTACTATTAGCAGGAAAAACTATTTTTTTCGGTATGACCCATCTTACAATTAACAATATCTAGATTGCAGTACAATCAATCTCGAAAAAGATTATAAGTTATTATAACCGCGTGGCTTAGATTCGATTCGCATCGAAGGTTGATTTTAATTTACACAGTATTTATATGTTATACTAGCTGACCCTGCGAATTTCAATCAAATTAGTACAGCCGTTTGTGTCCCTAATTTTTATGTGAGCACATTCTGTTTTTACTTCTATCATACGTAGTATCTGTATACTCTAAGCTTCTATCTTAATTTATAAGTTACTGTTAAAATGTAAACATTTATACAGCACGGAGAACATTATTTAATTAAGTAAAATAAAAAGTATCTGCACGTCCACATCACAACACAAGCAGAGGCACAACTAGGACACCCACGGCTACACGAAGACACTAAGTCCCACAATGTGATAGAATTGAAAATATAATTTTCTAATTTTTTTTTGTTTCTCGACCCGGGGATCGAACCTGGGACCTCAAGAAGTCAAGCCGTCAGACCGCTAGACCATAAAGGCAATAGAAGTAGGTGAGTAGAAATATGACTTATTTTAAGTATATTATAAATATAATTTAAGTTTGACTTACAGTAAGAACAGAAAAATTATAATATATACCTGCTATCCGTTTATCATAAAAAATGTTTTGGTTGCTTCAAGGTTAGATTGTTTCAAATAATTTATTTATTATTTTTCCTTTGCGTAATTAAGTACAGAAACATTTATTTACTGTATTTCTAATAAATAAAAAAATAGAAATTAAAACAGGGAAAAAGTCTAATATCCTGAAATTATTGACATCCTGTTCTTATTATATCATTTAAACTTATATTAAAAGACTTAACAAACTATACCTACCATACCTAAACTTATATTAAAAGACTTAACAAACTAAAAAAATATAAATTTTGATTGTAAACTAAAAGTCGCGCCTACATATTTTTGAGGCTGACTGTCAGATAATTTTTATCTTTCCTTTCATGAGACCGCGAACGTCCGGAAAACAACTTCGCATTTAGCGGAAATGAAATAACTATTGCATCATCTTCTAGGTAACAAATGTTTAATTTCTGAGCCTTCACCATGAGTTGGTATAGATTACGTTCGGTAAATTACGTGTCGAAATCTTTTTGTCTAAAAATGTCTAAATTAAATCAGTTTTGGTCTAAAAATGTGTTTCTCTTAGTTACCAATAGAGGCGCTTTGCAAAGTTTTCATATAAATAATTTATATAGCTATTTACTGCATGAGGTCCCAGGTTAGAATCCTGGGTCGGGCAACAAAACGAAAATTGGGTTTTTCTAATTTTCTAATAAAAAAAGGTGCTCGGGAATGGGTATGTGCCCGGTTGGCGATAGGCTTGCCACCTATCACATTGTGGCTCTTCGGGGATATGGGCGTGAAGATGCTCAATAATTTACAGAGAAGGTAGCGAGTAAAGTAAACTTGACAAGCCTTAAACTCAGGGACCTTCCTGGAATATATTACACATACCTACAGGCTTGCATACAAACATTATTTCTCTACGATTTTGTAATTGTCAAAAATACTCTATAATATGATAATAAATACATAAAATATTGAATATTGCAGATTATAAGAAAGAAAATATGTTAACTATAAGAAAAATAAATATTGTGTTGTTTTTCATACTCCAAATTTCTATGTAGAAATCTTTCATATCTTGACATAATTACTTGTCACGTTGTTTGTCAGCGATGGACTCCGAAACTAGTTAACCGATTTCAATTAAATTTGCACACCGTGTGCTGTTTGATCTAACTTGAAAGAAACGATAGCTTACATCTAAATTTATGATTAAAAAAATTACCAGCCAAGTGAAGCCAGAACAGGCAGCTAGCCTTCAATAAAATTAGTAAAGCGTACTTTGCACGTTGAAGATGAAGAGAAGAAAAAGAAAAGGTGCAGGCGTCTAAAAACGAACAGCAATTCACTTTCTTCTTCCTGTCTGTCTGTCTATATCATCACCGCGATTTACACTGACCCAATGGTAACGAAATTTGACCTGCAGGTACTTTAATTTTCTAGGAAATTATAGGCTACCTTTTATCCCGCCCACTAAAGGAACGAGGGGTAAAAATCAAAGTGTAAATTGAAATCAAACTCATTAACGCGTACCTAGTCCGATTCAATTTATTCGTTACAAATTACAGACACAACAACACTCTATAAAGAGACCAAATAATTTGAAATCCGGTATGTAGAGAAACATTAGAACGTACAGGTTATATTACATATGTACAGACTTAATACAAGTATCTTCATGTCAACTCCCCCTGCAATATAGGCCTAATACCCCTTGTATTAAGTACCAAATAAATAAATAAAAATCCCTGGACAAGTTACACAAATTGAATCTCACCCCAAAGTAAGGAAATTATATGTTTGTGTTATGGGTGCTAGTCAACGATACTAATACATATAAATACTTAAATGTGTTCATTACACAAATGCCTGTCCTCGTCGGGACTCGAATCCGAGCCTCGCGGAGGCGGTTGAACGGTTTAGCTGGGCGTGTACGCTAGCCACTAGACCAACGAGGCGGTCAAACCAAGATAACGAAGTACTCCAGATCGGCTAGAATTAAATAAGAATGAAATAAATAATAAATAATTTTGATTGAGATTAGCGTAAATAGTTAGTTCAGGTTTTGTTTTGGGTGTTATCGATATTTACAGAAATGAATCCCCATTAAGCGTGGTCATCGCATAACGCCTTAACGGATTGACCAATTTTATAAATTCTTTTTTATCGTTTTAGATATCGCCAGGAGAAGATTCACATAAACAGAAAAGTTGGGTTATTCCAGGGAAGATAGAAAAAAACAATATTTTAATTTTTACCATACGAAATGTCAGTAGCTATTAATGTCAAGCGATATGAAGTTCGTCAGGTTGGCTAGTTCTTAATAAATGCAATTGCAACACAATATTCACTCTTTATTTATTTACATTTACTATTCACTTAAAATTAATAGTTATATGGACTTAAGATCATATGCCCATTCTGATCATAAACCATTCTCCCACTGAATACTTGAGGAGTACACTGAAGAAGCACTGGAACAGGACTATCCGCTACCTTTTGTTCAAAAAATGCTCTAACAGGTTCATTCGACACTTCTCGCGAGACTGCTTCCCGAAAATAAGGAGCTGGCATGGTCGGAACAAAGTTTTTGATCCTAGAGTCTAGCTCAAGTTGATTCCAATAGTCTTCATCATTGGATTCCGAAGGATCAGCTCTCTGTAGTCGAAGTTTTCGTTGGTGAGCTTGGTCATAGTAATTTCTAGAATATTCTGGAATTTCTGACAATGAAGAGTGAACTGCTGTCTTAAATTGAGATGCTTGAAATGGTGAGAGCTCGTGCTGTAATTGATGGCCTACATTATTTTCAATGTCACAAAGTTTTTCCATAATTTTGTTTTGTTTTGATTCTTCTACTGGAACATCATTTGCAGTTGTATCATTTTTTACATCTTGAACATTGTGATCACTTGTCTCAACATCAGCAGCTCCTGAAGTTTTCATGACAGAAGATGATATTTCATGATGTTTAGGTGGAAAACTGGAAACCAATACGATATTGCAACATATTATTAGCAACATGTAAACTGCCATCGCCAAAGTATAATGTCTAATACCCAAGATTAGGTATTATAAAATTGTCTCTACTATTACTAAAAGGTACAAATACACATCAGCATATTACATTTTGGTGTCAAATTTCACTTTATTATTTAGCTTAGTTTTAATACAGTCAATGACAAATACCTATTAATGTAGAGTCAATAAAATAATTTTATTTAAAACTTGCTACCCCTACGAACTAATTACCACCTGACATTGATAACTAACTAGCTGTTACCCGTGGCTTTGCTCTCGTGGCAGTCTGATTGTAGCCCATTAAGAAGGACTTTCATACAAACTTTAAACACCTATTTTACCCCTTTAGGGGTAGAATTTCCAGAAAAGTCTAATAACGTATCTCATTTTTAAAAAGTAGACCAAAAATAAAGTTTTATGTTTCTAACTTAATAAATGGTCTTCCATACTAACTTTCTACCTCTATTTCACCCTCTTTGGCGTAGAATTTCCAGAAACACTTAAATACATATCTACTCATTTTCAACAAGTAGCCCAAAAATAAAGTTTCATATTTTTAATTTAAAACATGACGGTCTTCCATACTAACTTTCAACCCCCATTTCACCCCTTCAAGGATACAATTTTCAAAATTTCGTCCCTAGTGGGTGTCGATTCGATAAAAGGACCCTACTCACCAAATTTCTTATAACTCTAACAGTTTTTGCTCAGCGATGATGAATCAGTCGGGACATGTTATTTTATAAGTATAAATAACACTTTTAAGGGGAAGTAAAGGTATTGTTTTCCTATTTACTTCGTAGTTTTTTCAATTTTTCTGATTCGCTACAGTATTTATTGGCTTTCAACGCCTTACTTAACTATCCTTTTTATATGTCAGTACTCGCTAATGTGATTACGGGTTTGGAAAAAAGGTTTCTTTGTATGGAAAATGCAAACATCCTATCTTTGAACTGCCAATGCCCAAATAACATCTAATATTAATTTGTCACGTTTATCTGCAGCACACTGTACATAACTATATTATGTTATTAGTTTTAATATTATATTTTTTCGATTCGAAAGCACTTTGTATTATGACATCTAATGTTCTAAGAAATAAACAGCTTCAAATTAGGTAAATAAAAATATACATATCCTCACGCTCATATGCTATTGTGATGGCAAATAATACTATTTGACTATGGCATATATATTTTTACTGCATTTAAAGTGGTATAAAAACATTACCATTTAAAATTTTTTCAAACTAAATTTGGTTACATATTCGTAGATCGTTGATGGTCTCTGTAGACTGGACTTAAGGAATTCATAAGGTCTCGAGTTAAACCTGAGAGCTATTGTAGTCTCGTTCGTTTCGGTTCGTGCGCAAACAGAAGGAACGTATGTTTTTTACATACTTATTTTTTTTTATAAAAAACAACGTTGCTCAGGACTGTATACGGCCTGATTGGCATAAGGTTCGCGTCATGACGTGTTCCGGTTTGGAGGGTAAGGTAGTCGGTAAACTTACTTTTGCTGGAGGCCTAACATTCCGGTCTCAGGTTGGCAACGCACCATTACCGCCTTTGGTGTCTTTAGGGAATTTCTTACCATCAGGAAATCCGTTTTCTTGTTTGCCTTCCTATGTCATAAAAAAAATATTAGCATGGTTAGAAGTTATTTAAAAGATCAAAAGCCATCTTAAGATGGCCTGCCTAGCCAGGTCTGTAGAAATCATGACACTTGGCACTTAGATTTATTTTTTTAATTCTTTTGATTTTTTTTTAAATGAAAACTAGAGGGTAAATCCTCGGTTCGCGTCACCGACATGCTAATGATAATAGTATATCTATAGCTATGGAGAGCAAGACTAGCGCACGCGCAGTACCCTGTGTACACGTATACACTAATACATCGACTATTTCTGACTGACAAGATAATTGTATATTAATTATTTTTTCAACCACTTTGTATTTATATTTTGTTCATGATTTGTTTAACCCATCATATGTAACTAATAAATAAAACATAAAAAAATTCATATAATTTTTGCATATAGTTTTAATTACTCTCAACTTAATAGTTCCGTTTTCACTTCTATCGGCAGTCCCACGACTGCTACTGTTTTTTTTTAAATATCTTTTGAATGAACAGTTCTTTTTGAATAATTCAAAATGTAATCTACAAATATTAAAAGAGTCTGGAATACGAAATTATTTATTTTCGGATTAATCTAAAGGTATGGATAAAATGGTCCGAATATGGTCGGCATTTCTATCAACTTTTAAAATGTAAAAAAGTTGTTATAAATTATAATAGCTGAACTAAAAATTAAATCTATGGTGTTGCTAAGTTTTTTTGTATATGTTGACAACTTTTCACGCTTTAAGTTACATTGTTAAAGTTTAAGTAGGGATCCCTATTTTTTCTATTAAAAAATATTACTTAGTGATAAAGCAGCATTCCAAAGGTGAAAGAATATTTTGAATCGGGTCAGTAGTCTTTGAGTTTATTCGTCACAAATATCCAAAAACAGAAAAAATACAAATATTTTCTCTTTATTAATAGTGTAGATGCAGATGCATATGTATGCGAGACCTGGATATTTAAAACTGTTATAGCAAAGAAAATCAAGAAATAGTAATCTAACGTATAATATTAATTAAAAAATTAAATAAAATGAAAACGGAATAATTTCGACCTCTAGTTTAAAATAAAAATTCAATTAGAAATAAATCTTTATTTGATTTTGTGATGTGTTTCATTTACATAACATAAAATACAAAATTATGTTAAACTTAATGACGTTAAATCTATATTAATTCTATAAGTCGATAGTCCGTAAAAAAATTAATCATGTCATACTTTAAAACATCCCTAATCTACAAATAACTTTACCTTGCTTTTCGATCTAATATTAATTCATTTTTGTGATTAAAGGGAGTATTGGTGCGTAGTACTTTGTAGACAGGGAATTCTTCATTTGTTTTCGTATCTCGCTTCATATAATATGTCATTTCTTCGCCAGTTCTATACGAAGGAGATGTATAAGTAGGAGATGGGTGAGGATGTGTGATGGATGGTGTGTATGTTGAGGTTGGTTTCGCTAAGCTCCCTGATACAAGGGACGGAGAACAACTCAGCAACAGAGGAATAGCACACGATCCGACGTTAGCATTTGGAAAAACCCCTACTGCTCCTGGACTGCTTGGTGTAGGACTTGGTATATTTCGGGCCATACTAGGCTGATTCCATTGCAAGTTGCTAAATTCCAGTGCTGATCTTCCATAGGGTTCTGTCATGTGCATCATGCTTGGTTGCATGGAACTATCCATGTCAGCAGATTTCATCTGTGCCATTGAATGCATGTGATTGTGCATGTGATCGTGCATGTGATCGTGCATATGATCATGCATGTGCTCATGCATATGTTCGTGCATATGATGTTGCATCTTTGGTCCTAGAAAGTCTTCATGACTTGATACATCGTGATGCCGTGCATGAGTGTTTATATCCGATAACTGTTGTGATTGTTCATCCAACATAGAAGATTTTAAGTTTTCATTTTGAAAAGTCGGTAGCATTTGAAGTGGTGATTTCATATGAGCATCTTGTTTCTCATGAGCCAAACGCATAAATTCTAAGTCTTCAAATGTGTGATGTTCTGGTAAATCAAATTCTATATGCTGATTGGTGCTTTGTCCCATGTTCATGTCTTCGATTGGACTTTGCTTCAATTCCGCTGTCTTGACATCTACATTAGTTTGTTTATCAGCCATAAGTTCCTCCATCGCGTGTGATTCTTTATTTTCAGTTTCTTTCTGTTTCCGTTTCTCGGTCATTGCTGAAAGATCAGGATTTGACTGCATTTTATTAAGTTTATCAGTTTGAAATTCGTGCATTCGTAATGCATCTTTAAAAAGTTTGTCTTCAGTGTTGATTTTATCGTCATGAAGATTAACCATGTCTGATGTTGATTCCATCCCATTTAAAGCGCTACTGCCTTTGTTTAATTTAGATCCTGGCATATTACCAGCAGGTTCAAATGCTTCATTTTGGCCCATTTTAAAGTTATTCATATTATCAAAAAAGTTTTGTTCACTTTTAAGAGTCGGCTTGGTCTCATGATTCATATTTTTACTCATTTCACTAGTTTGAAGCTCATTTAAGGGTTTTTCTAATTCAAAAGCTTTCATTAGATTTGTATCTGCTATTGGTTGGTCATTTTCTGTCATTGCTGTTTTCATTGCAGCATCATTTTGTTCAATAGTTTTTGGTGGCTCTTGGTTTGAGCTCATTTTTCTTTTTGAATCATTTTCCTGTTCTTGATGAGTTTTTTCCATCAAACCTTCATTAGTTTGTATAGATTTGACCTCCTTCATCTTATCTTGTTCTTTATTTTCTGGTGTCAATAAATTCATTGGCTGTTCCTGCTGACGATCGTCTGCTGTGTCAGTGTTTTTTAACAAAGACTTGAGGTTTTGAGTGGCAGTATTAGACATCTCTTGTGTATTTTTAAACATGCCTCCATTTTTTTGAAATGTCTCTGTCATTTCTTTCCACATCGCAGATCGTGTCTCATCATCTAATTTAGTTTCATGTACACCATCTTTTGGCTTAATAGCTAAACCATTCATTGTTTCCAAATTTTCAAAATTTTGATGAATGTTATCTAACGCTTGTCTTGCGGCTTCGATTTTTGTTTGTAAATTAGTATCAGACTCTGAATGGCTTTTCAAAGAGCTTTGTTCAATTTTGTGTATGTCTTTTTGTAAATTGTCCATCGCTTCTTTTGCCAATTTTATGCTATCTTCCATCTCTTTTTCAGAAACCAATCTTTCCATAGTCCCCAGTGAAGATGACCTCATGTGGCTAGGTTCTTTTTCTCCATCACATAAATTGAATTTTACTTGCTTGCATTTTTCGACTTTTTGAGATTTATCTTCTTCGGAAGAACTCATGGATTTCTTCTTGATCATAATAGGTTTCAAACTTCGTTCTTCTGTCGTCGATTCTTTAATGCCATTTTTCACAGGTTCCTGAAGAGTTTCTGTCTTTTGATCAGCAATTAATGTGGCCGCTTCATGTTCGGATGATTTTTTCTGACGATTTATTATTTCCGGAAAATTATTTACGGGCCAAAATACGTCGTTTCGTTGATTTGTGACCGGTGTTGATGTGACGACGATCACAAAAGCTAATACTAATATTAAGGTCTTCATTGTGTGAAGCCTGTGTGATAATGGTGACAAATTTCTCGGGTCTTTTATACTTAAATCTCACAGCAGTGATCACATGGATGGAACGTGCCTGTTATCAATAAACTCTCGGATGATAATTTCCTTCATATAAAAATGTATGTTGTAAAATATTCGAATATTTTGAGTTTTAGTACAATTCAAAACTTTTTTACACATTTTTTTAACCTAGTATAAATAGTAAATGCATGTTTGTTTGTCTGTTATCCGCGCATAAATCATCAAAGCGTTTAAAAATTTTGAAAATTGTCTTTTTTCTTATTAATAACTTAGGTAAATATTATTATAATTAAATAATTATTAAATTCGGCTTAATAAAAGTGAAAATGCGATATATCACACGGGCACAATGACGTGAAACTTCTAGTCTATGTAATAAAATCGTAAAAGAGCTATGTCTGCACATTCAAAACATTTAAATACTAATTTTGGCAGTATAAATATTTTAACCCATTTTTTGTTTTCCTTGTGTTTTGTCTGTTTGTTACGACATCACAGGCCAACCGCTACCAGACACCAATTTTTATCGTCATTTTATTACTAAAAAATAAAAGGTTAACTAAAGCTAAGCTTCAAAATGAGTCGATTATTATTAAAAACATTTAAGATTGTAGAAAATGTATTCAAAGCCGCGGTCGCAGTATAAACTAGAAGTAATTATTACATTGAAAAAATATGTTTCGTTAATTTGAAAATATTCAAGAATAAAAATTTAGTTACTAGCCCAAAACCATTTTTTGTAGTCTTGATCTGTTCATTCGAGAACTTACTAAAAAATAAAATAAAAAAAATAAATAAATTTCAAAATGGCTAGATGGGTAAAAGTATATCATTCATCGCGGTCGAGAAATATTCACTAAGTTTGTTTAGTGATCTTCACTAATGCATCCGACCACCACAGAAAGGTTTTATCAAGTATAGGTAAGGTAATATTGCGTCGTCACGATGATGGGTGAGCTCCCATACCCTTATTACTAAAAGTAAATTACCTTAAATAAAAAAAAAACATAAAACCGCATCTATGGTCTAACGGTCCGAAGTTGGACATGACTTCATAAGATCTCGGGTTCATTACCGGGTTGGGTGACAAATTATTATGTTTTTTTTATAAAAACAATATTACCTAGAACCTATTACATTGTGAATTCTGCTTGTCATGGGTGCCCTTGTTGTACCACTGATTTCTTCTTCGGGAATACAAGCGGAATGATACAAGATATTTTACTTAGCGTAATGTAAAAGAATTCAATTATTATTCGATTATTTTTTCAAACATAATAGTTTCAAAGTTCTAATGGAGAGAAAAACAAAAAGAGATAAAACCCGAAAAAGAAGAACAGCTTCATTCTCTTACAAACTTTTTTTCTTTAGTAACAATGTCAGAAGGTTCAAAAATCACGGGTCAGCAAATTATTAAGTATGAAAGAAAATTATCACTACAATTCTTTGAGCAATCAGAAATCGTTTATCAGTATCAGTATTATAGTGTTAGATTTACTACTTAAAGAAAAGTTAGTTACGAATATTAAAAGATGAAAAGTAACCTATAACCGTCTCTAGGTCATTAAGCACACAGCAAATAAATTAATAAATATCTCTGGACAAGTTACACAAATTGAATCTAACTCCAAAGAAATATGCTTGTGTTATGGGTGATAGTCAACGATACTAATACATAGATTTACTTAAGATACATACCAGAATAAATGTAATAAATACCCAGACCTGGAAATGCGACATACAAATGTTCATCACAACAATGCCTGCCTCCGTCGGGAATTGAACCCGAGCCTAGCGGTTGGTCATTGTAGTTAGGCGTGTATGCTAGCCACTCTATCAACGAGGCGGTATACTTAACTTCATTGCAGACGAACCAAGGACGTTAGCGCCAACTTCGAACAAAACTTAGGGTTTATTAATGATATATTTTGTGAAAGTTATCATTAAGGACCTATTTTTCACTCCTCACATCGCTTTCTCGACGCGGTGGCCAAAGGTACAATCCAAGCACCCACTATAAGTGTAAGTCTCTCAATGTGAAAGGGGCAAAAGAGTAATTAAAATAAGCACTTAGCAAATTATTGAAAACTTCTAAAAATGTTAAAGCTTCAAAATTATTGACGATCTCATAATCCATTCATTTTAATGACTGCATTATATTCGGACAGAGCAGGTAGTATCTATGTAGCAGAATTTTGCAGTGACGTCAATGTTTGCCACGATCATGGTCCGGTTTAGAGGTAGATTCTCGGTAAACTTACAAAGTACTAATGTAAGAGACTTATTAACTTAACCTTACTTAGGTCAATGCACTATTTACATCTAGGGTATTATTACACTGTACATATTTACTTTCGTATGATATAAAAACAATGACAACACATTAATTAATTATTAATAAATAAAATAACCAGACCGAAAACTGACCACGAAAAGTCACTTCAACGCGTTTAAGAAGGCGCAGACAACAGCAACAATATTATATCAAACAAAGATTTAAAAAAATATATGCAAGTTAATTTTCCCATGTTGGTCCGGGCTCCTTTGCAAAATAGACCATCTGCCAGGCAGCTCGTATAAGGCGAGCGTAGGCTTACATTCACCAACACCGTGACATCCTACTAGGTGGTAGAGTTTCGCAGCGACTCGCTCAGATTGGTACCACTGCCTTCCTATTCCTGATGCAATAACGTCCAACGCCTGCCGTTGACGTGTGCCGGCTAGGAGGGTGAGGTAACCGGTAACTTACTTTTGCTCGAGGCCTAATATCCCGGTCTCAGGTTGGCAATGCACCATTATCATGCCTTCCATTATCATAAAAGAAGACAAATGTATAACCAAATATATATAATGTATAACCAGTATAACTAAATTCGGGTATTTAGTAAGTTTCGTTAATGCGTAGCGTAGTAGTAATGGAAATATTGTGTTAGTTGTACGAAAGAAGCTGGGCCAGCTAGTTTGTAAAGAACATCCTTTTTCTGTTCTCCGCCCTTAATTCGAATTCGATAAAAAAAGTAGCTTGTGTCTTCTACTGTGAAATGAACGGACCGGCAAACAAACATACAGACACGGTTTACAAGTCCACCTAGTTCTTAAATAGTGGGAAAGTGAATTTGCATTGATAAATCATTTTTTCTTAAAATCGGTTAAAATCAAAATGTTATATGTTTTAAAGTGAAATAATATAACTTAACACGTTCCTTGTCAAGGGTAAGTAATAAGAGCACGTATGATATGCAGAACGAAATACCGACGCGACTCACTCGATAATGTTCTGCTGAATCAGATATTCTGATCATATTACTAAATGCTAAAGTTATAGGAATTATACCGACTTTGAAAACAAGTAATTTGTATTTTGTCTTTGCGCTTGGTTAAATTTTGTAATCCTTAACCAATCTGGTATTCTAATGCGTTAATAATTTTATAAAGTTGTCAGTGTTGGGATGTGACAACCCCATCGCCTGATGACGGTAATCGGTGACTTAGATTACTGGATTATATTCGACCATTGCAGTCAGACATAACTGGATAGTAGTAGTGGGAGGCGGAAGTATAGCTAGGCTACCCACGTCTCGCCAAAGTACCACATTATGTCAGATGCCAAACCTTTAATATTGTGGCACTTATCAAAATCCGGGAAACATTTTTTTTTTTTGTAAAATCGAACCCGCAAACTCATACAGTCAACGCGTACAACGAATCACTAGACCACGGAGGCGATAAAACAAAAATAAGTAGTCTTCTGAAATATGGTTAACTAGCTATTGCCTGCGGCTTCACTCGCGTTTCCACAGGAACACGTTTGGCGATCGGGATTAAAAGTAGCCTATATGTTAGTCACAATCGATCCGTGTTCCAAATTTCAGACAAATCCGTTCAGCCATTCGAGCGTGAAAGAGTAACAAACATCCATACATACATACTCGCATTTATAATATAAGCGCTTTAAATATTTCAAAAAAAGTAAAAATTAACAAAAAGTAAAAAGAAATCCCAGGTAGCGTTTTTTGAATAAAAATTAGCAAAAACAAATTTTGATTTACACGATCCGGGAAATCGCACCCAGTTCAAATCGCCTCTGTAGTCTAGCGTTTCAGGTATAGGACTTGACTACATGAGGTCCAGGGTTCGATTTCCGGGTTGGGCAACAAAAAGAAAATTTGGTTTTTCCAATTTTCTAATAAAAAAAATGTTGCTCGGGATTGGATATGTGACCGGTTGGCAGATAGGTTTGCCACGTTGGGACTGTTGGGACTTAGTGTCTTCGGCTAATAGTGACTGACCTGGTTGTGTCCCTGCCTACCTCTTCGGGGATATGGGCGTGAAGATATTTTCGATTCGGTCGATTGAATGCATGCAAACATTTTGTACTTCTATGACATAATATGTGGTACCTTTAGGTCACCTTTGTCTCTTACTATCAAGAGATCAGTATGCTTGTTCGCTTACCCTATAAAAAAAATATTTATGGCCGGATCTTAAACTAGGCTTACAATCCATATTGGCTGTCCCATCCACCGGCATACTCCACTAAAAAATGCCTAGCACATGGTGGCGGGAATAGATAATGAGGTTGTGTTTGTACTGCTGCACAGCACTGTAACACCTAAAACCATCTAATGGAAGGCTTGCCTATTAGTTCCATTTCCATACAAAATTAAGGTTTTTTTTCTAATAACATTGTGTACGACAATTCAGAAAAAACATTTTTTTTATTTTATCGCCGCTGTAGTCTATTCGTCCGTTGTTAGCGTTAACTACTTGAGTTTGTAAGTTCGAATCCCGTGTCGGGGAAACTAAAAATGGGTTTCCTCTATTTTCTAATAAAACCATGTTCTCCTGATTCTCGTAAGTGCCACAAAATATATTTGGCACTAAACAAAATTTGAGACTATTGGATTAAGTACCTTACTCTTCGCGGATACGGTCGTAAACCTATTTTAAATACAACTTAATTGACTTCTGAATTGGTCAAGTTTTTTTTAATAGATACTAAAAGAGCGTTATCAACCAAAATCAGAAATGATAGGACTCTTGCGTGGTTAAATTTATGGACTGCTAATTACTCTTCTTTTCAACCTGGATCACAACAGTAACGATAACTAAAATTATAGCGAAAGGAACAGGTAAAGGAACAGATAAGGAGCATTAATCCGAACAAATTGTTAGGTACTGACGAAAATGTTCAAATAATCCAATTACCTTAATTACAAGATGGTATAATCTCATCCCGGCGTTGCATTTTTTATGGCATTAGACAGCGATTAATAAGAAGAGATAACCATGGTCTATAGACACCACAGATGTTATAATCGTTGTCCTGCGGCCAGGGTATTAGGACTTTTGTGCTAGCTTGCCGACTACCTTACCTTTGGAGAGGAACATGGTTCTATCATTATGGGTGCAGATATAGATAAGGCGGTGGATTCTAATACGATCAAGTTGCTCCACAACGCTCTACCACCAGTCATTTTATTTGTGACGACCTATGTGTATCTATATTACACAGAAGAACCGGTCCAAAACGCGGTATTGTACCTCAATTTCTTATTACCCTTATACCTGCTTCCAATTGCTTACCTGCGTTTACATTCCTTTCCCTCCCTTGTAAGATTTTTTAACCTAGGGTTAAAATTAGCCTATTTCTTAACGCTCAATCTAGGTGATGAGACGTTTATTCTAAACAAACTATAACATTTTCGTTTTTATAACATTACGATTTATTTTCGACAGTTGTGGGCTCCGCTTAAGGATTTAGACTTTCTTAGCAGTAACTGGTCAGAAGCTAGCCTCAGATTTTGCC
>NJDD01002086.1:196709-214330 GCA_002245505.1 Calephelis nemesis
TCACCATTGCCACCTTTGGCGGCGTGAAATTCTCACCATCAGAAAATCTGTCTACTTTTTTGCTTCCAATATCATAACAAAATGCTCTGGAAAACTATTCGTTTCTTCATAGGAGTCATTGGCCATCTTCATAATAAAACATGTTATTACAGTCCTATATTGTTAGAAAAAACCAACGTTTATGAATAAGCCTGTTACTTATTAGCATAATAGTTTTATATTTTAGCACACCCATTTTTATTGATCATCCGGCTGCCCTAACCTTTAACACGGAACATGACACTGTCGAGCACTGACACCAGGTAGCAGGCATAATAGTTAAGGCAATCACTCCAGCACTACTTGGTAAAGTAGTTTTCTTAATTGGCTGTGAGTTTTCGAAGGGGTGTGTTTGTCTGTATGTATTTTTTACTCCAAAAAAAGAGGAGGTTCTCAATTCGTCTGTGTGTTTTTAACTGTATTGGAAGGCAAACAAGCAGAGGGATTTCCTGGTGGTAAGAAATTCACGCCGCCTTGAGACAAAGATGGTAATGGTACGTTGCCAACCTAAAGCCGAGATTTAGGCCTCCAGCAAAAGCTTGTTTATCGGCTACCTTATCCTACGAACCGGAACAGGTCAACAACAAGCGCTGACGTTATGGCGGCAGAAAAAAGTAAGGCAGTGAGGATACCAATCCGGGCAAATCGTTGCGAAACTCCACCACCTAGTCAGATGTCACGGTGTTAGTGACGGTAAGCCTATGCTCGCCTTTTACGAGCGGTCTGGCAGGAAGGCAGATGGTAGTTCTGCGAAAGGAGTCCGGACCGACACGGAGGAAATTTTGTATATGTATTTGTTATGTCCAATTACAAGCCGGTTTTGGTGAATGTTTTTGAAAAGGTAACACAGGATGTTGTGGTGGTCTCTTATAAATTTTATCATGATCCCACTAGTAGTTTTTGACTTATTTAATTAAAATATGATATAATTTGTTTATTACTCCTTCAAGCAATAACTGCTGAACCGATTTTCATGAAATTTGGCATACACAATACACAACACATAGGATAGTTCTTATCCTGAAAAAATGTTCCTGTGGGACTAGTAACCATGCGGGCTATGTCGCGGGCAAAAGCCCGTATTTTAAAATGCAAAAGTTCTTGTTTATGTTGTCAACCTCATGAATGACGAGATTCTGTCTATTACAACCTATAATTAAGAAAATAACAAATCGCGACTTGGTACCTAATTAACAGTTGGAGTCGGTTTTTGCAAATAAATTGCACTTTTGTTAGATATTTGTTTATGCAGCTACACGGCCAACAACAAAACAATGTTTTTTTAAAAGTAGGTAATAATTCAGAGGTGATCCCATATTATCTTCAAAATCATCAGATTAGTGGGATGAGGTCGTCAACATCGAAACAAAACTACCCATTAACGTATAACTGCTAGTAGAGTATTTATTAGTACTTATGTGGGATCATCTTGGAATGCTCTACTAGCAGTTTCACGCAGCTTCGTCTGCTTAACTTGGCTTCTACTGCACCGATTTTGATGAAACAAAGCCTATGTCACTCAGGGATAATGTAGCATAGTAGTGGTTTCGGTGCCTATTCATTTCAAACAAACAAAAAATTAAACCTTTCCTCTTTATAATATTAGTATAGATTTTACATATTATTTCAACAAAATGAGTTATCAGCAATCGTTTCGTCCACCAATCAAAAAAGTAAGTCAGATAAAAAATTAATAAAATAAAGCGAACTATTTATATGTTTTTACCTTACAAGGTAAAATCTATTAGTTTTACAATAAATAAAAAAATACATCAAAATCACCTAATTACCTACTCTAGATTAAATACCTAACATGATTTTTAAGTAAAATTTATACATGTAGTATGCATTTCTACTAAAATTCTAATATATGATTGTTTTTAATTGTTTATCTCTCATTCTCTCTCATTCTCATTATTTTTTAAAGGAAAAAACTTTTCTTAATAATAAATAATTCGAAATCAATATGACTATTGTTACATATTAAATAGGTATTTTATGTGATTATGCTGTAGATTATTATAAACTATTATTTTTAGAATGTTGATTTTTTTTGCTAAATATATACTTAACGAATGATTTTTATTTCAGCTGATTATATCTGTGATTATTATACATTTTAAGGGAAATTACTGTTCTTAATCTTAAGCATGATAATCATAAACATGACTTGCTAAGTGTGTTTGTAAGCGCACAACTTCCGAACGTTTGAATCTGAGAAAAACCGGGAAAATCAATAGGTACTTTATTTTTTCCCACACAAACTGAACGGTTGGAACGAAGGTCGCCGGGAAAGCTAGTAATAAATAATGTCGAATCATTGTGACTGTTGCTACATATTATATATTGTTATTTTTAGGCGATTATATTGTTGATTAGCGTATATATGCTACTACCTGTATACCAATATTTCTAAGATTTTTAAACTAAAAAGGTGTACGTAATGATTTATTTTTATTTTTTTCTGCATAATAAATAGTCTTATGTGACTAACAGTGATACAAATTGCTTTGTGGGGACGTCATAAAGCAATTTTAACCAAACTGCCGTCAAGTTGAAGTTGTAAAGATTGTAAAGTATTATAACAATATAATCTATATACTTATATAAAAGAAAGTCGGGTTTGTTACAACTGATCTGCTGGACCAATTTTCATGGTATCATATCTTCGCCCCGAATAGCAGAATACTCCTTAAAAAATATGAAAATTGAATCATCTTAAAAGAAAGCTAAAATTAATGGAGAGGTAGCTTAGACCCGGTAGAAGGACATGGGGTTCATTTTATACCTTACAACAGCGAGGAAACTAGGAAAAACGACATTTTAATTTTTCCCACACAAACTGAACTGTAAAACCTTTTCATCTGACTATACTAAACAGCTTCAATGGTTTGATAGTGGACAAATCGTCAGTGAAAAAAATAATAAAATGAAAAGATGTGGCTTCGTCCACTGTGGACAAAAATATTGTCGGCACAACGTCAGCAAGTCGAAACAATAGTTGTCAGATAGCGACATGGTAACTAATCAAGTAGTTAATGTCGTTTTTGCAGTTTTACTACCCTTCATTGATACCAATACAGTGTTTGAATGTAAATACAATACGATCGTTACTCGCCTCTGTGCTCTAGCGGTAAAGGTTTTGGACTTGACTGTATGAAGTCCCGGGTTCGACTTACGGGTAGGGCAACAAAAAAAATTTTTTTAATTTTCTTATAAAAAAATTTAAAACGTTGCTCAGGATTGGATATGTGGCCGGTTGGCGATAAGCTTGCCACCTATGACATTGTGGGACTTAGTGTCTTCGGCTAGTCTTTGGTGCCCTGGTTGTACCTCTACTTACGTTACTGGAGATATTGGCGTGAAGATACTTTTACATTACATTCTTAAAGAAAAAGCAACTAATTTTAGCTTAAACTATGATCTTGAATCTTTAATAACTTGTTCAAAATATCTACCTATGACCTGTAGTAGCGTCAGTATAAGGCGCCACAAAGAGTATACTCGCCAAGGACAGGGTTGCGGTTAGGCCAGCACATAGGCAGTAAGTATCGTCACTCCTGCATTCCCGAAGACATAGGCAGAGGTACAACTAGCACACCCACGATTTGTTTTAGTTATTTAGTCCCATAGTGTGATCTCTGTGGTTTCTTCAAAATATGGCGTTGATCACATGAGTCAGTGACTTCGAATTTTGGGTCGGACTACTCAAAATATGCCTTTTCGATTTTCTAACAAAAATGACGTTGCTGGAAATTGAATGCCAAGTTAGAGATAGGTTTGCCTACTTCCTGCTTAGAAACTCCTTCACTTTAAGACCGTCTGCTTATCTCCCAGGCAGTTGGTAAGAGGTGTGCTTTGTTTTTACAGGTCATTACCAACAAAATTACTGGTGCTAGAGTCTTGTGCAGCAACTTGACGGGTAGAGATCCACCGCCTTATCCATTCCTGCTACCATAAAGACTTTGTCATATTCTAGTCGTAGTCTAGTCTAGGGTAGGGTTGTCCGTATACTTGCACACCGGTCACACACCTACTACATCTATAGTGCTGACCGATCATATAAAAAAGACCTCCAAGTGATTTATATAAAACCAAAAAGTATGGGACCACCTCGGCATCATGACCTTGCTTCCAAAAATCGGACAATATCAGTTCGTCATTGGTAGTCGCGTAACAAACATACAAAAAGTACATTATGGTCTGATTGATAACTCCATCGCCTCTGTGGTCTAGAGGTTCCAATGTTGGACTTGACTCCATGAGGTCCCGGCTTCGATTCCCGGGTCAAATAAATAATCTTACTCGTGATTGAATGTGTGCCGGGTTTGGCGCTAGGTTTGCCACCTATCCCACTGTTGGAATTAGTGTCTTCGGCTAGTCGTGTGTGCCCTGGTTGTGTCTTTGCCTGCCTCTTCTGAGATATGGGCGTAATGTTTTTTTATAACCCCTTTTCGAAGTCGGTTGTTAATGGGTTTTCAACCAGGGGCCATGGACCCTTATAACAGTATTAAATGATTCCATATTGCTAAAAGTCGACTCATAAATGCAATTTTATGATATACGTTTTAAGGTTGTCTTTCTCCTAAGACAATACCTAAGTATTATTGAAATAACATTGTTTTAAGAGCTTATGGTAACCCACCTGGTTATTACAGTAACAAGGTTATCTTCACCATAATACACAGAAACCTGATTAATTCATACAACTTTCTCATAAGTCATGATTTTCTCGAAATCAAATTTGCAAAAACAAGACATTTAAAATGTCACGTAAGACTAATCATCATTTCCTAACTCTACATGATTATTATCTCTCTGAAATCACGTTTCAAATGTTGGGATCTAATGTGAGTTGAAAGATAGTAACTATTTTAGACGTCTAGTATAAATTTTATAGATAACAAAATCTTTAATACCAAAAATAAATGATAGAAAATTTATTTTAGATATTTAAGTCTTATTATGTGTAAAATTCATACTAAACTCTCATAAGGTAGTAATGCCTCGGCCTCAGCCTATAGCTAAATCATTCTAATAGACCTATACCTCTACCTACCTACCTACCTCACTCACTCCTGATGAGACAACCGTGGATGTAATATATAAGTAGATACTATAAGAGCATCGCTATAATATTAGACCCATCGTGCTAGTACCAGAACATTTACATTTACTTACTACTTACTAAACATCTCATATCTCAACGTGTTGGTCCGGGCTCCTTTTGCAGAATAGACCATCTGCCTTTCTTGCCAAACAGCTCGTAAAAGGCGAGCACAGGCTTATCATCACCAACACCGTGACATCTGACTAGGTGGTAGAGTTTCGCAGCGACTCACCCGGATTGGTACCACCGCCTTATCTATTCCAGCCGCCATAACATCATGACATGTTCCGGTTCGGAGGGTAAGGTAGCCGGTAAACTTACTTTTGCTCGAGGCCTAACATCCTGACCTCAGGTTGGCAACGCACCATTACCATCTTTTGTGTCTCTAAGCGTCGTGAATTTCTTACCCTCAGGAAATCCGTCTGCTTGTTTGCCATCCTCTAACATAAAAAAAACCTATATATAATATACTAGATATATTATTAGCCTTGGCCTTGTCTATTCCTGCTACATATCCTCAGTGCTCGCAACTATCATCTTCCAATTTGGAGCATAGACTAGCTGGCGATGCGGTTGGGATAACAAAAGACTTAATAACACTTAGGGCCACTTTCACGTTCCTCTATTTAACTCTGAGTTAGGTGCTAACTAGGGTCAAATCACTTTATATTTGACAGTTTAGCAGACTTTTAACTCATTGTTAAAGTTAACCCAAAAACTTGATTCAAATGCATTTAACTGTACAGGAAATTTGTCTACCTTCGAGTTATACAGCCATAATGAGCGTCATCTCTTCTAATGCTGGGTCTTTCTGGATTGGGGTCTATACGTCTTTTAATAGAGAGAATGACCGAGACAAGACATTGTGATAGATGGCAAACCTATCATCCACCGAGCATTTATATAACCCTGGGTAATGTTGTTGTCATAGGGCAATGGAAATAAAAGTTTGAGTTGACCGACCTTGGCATCAAACCTCATGTAATTAACGCCAACATCAAACCCATAGACCACAAAGGCATTTCATCAATTTTTGTATCGTGGAAGTGTTAAATCGTATTAAATTGTATTCCCATTGCAATCGATAAAGTATGTTGGTAAGATTAAATATTGTTGACGAATTTAACACACATTCTGCAAATAAATTACATTTTGTTTGGTTGAACCAATATAAAAAAATGTAAAGGTATGTACTTACTTGGGCAGTCCCGAATGAATACACAATTTTTACTATATTCATCCCGTATATATCCAGCAGAGCAGTGACAGCCCACCTTGCACTCCCATTGGATAGGGCACAGAGGACCCCAGGTAGAGTATAACAACTTGATGTTCACACATGTTGGAGGACATGCCCACGCGCAGAGAGAGAACTCCTCATTCTCTCTCATACATGCTGAGTACTTATAAACAGATGACGATTTGAATAGGAAAGTTATGAATATAAAAATTATCAACATGTTACAATACTAAGTTTTACGGCGGAAACTGAAATAAATATACTGTTATGAGAAAAATACCTTTTATGAAATATTTTCCCCCGTGTTGGTCCAGGCTCCTTTGTAGAATAGACCATCCGCCTTCCTGTGCCAGGCACCTCGTAAAAGGTGAGCATAGGCTTGCCGTCACTAACACCGTGATATCTGACTAGGTGGTAGAGTTTTGCAGCGACTCACCCGGATTGGTACCACCGCCTTACCTATTCCTTCCGCCATAACGTCTAGACGTGTTCCGGTTCTGAGGGTAAGGTAGCCGGTAAACTTACTTTTGCTCGAGGCCTAACATCCCGGCCTCTGGTTGGCAATGCACCATTACCACCTTTGGTGTCTCTAGGCGGCGGAAATTTCTTACAATCAGAAAATCCGTCTGCTTGTTTGCCTTCCAATGTCATAAAAAAAACATGTTACCGGCCCGCCCCGGCTTCGCACGATTATGAAATATACTTACTTATAAACCTTCCTCTTCACTCACTTTATCTATTAAAAAAACCGCAACAAAATCCGTTGCACAGATTGATTAAAACATTTCATTGTATTAATAATTATTTAAGTAAGTATGTACATTTATCTATTTTTATTTTTATTTTTTTTATTATTTTTACAATGTATAACATTACAACACATTCAATACAAACACACACACACACACACACACACGCACACGCACACGCACACGCACACGCACACACACACACACACACACACACACACACACATACACACACACACACACACACTGAGTGTATATATTAACGACAACTTTTACTTTTATTATATAGAAAATGTAAATCCGTTATTAGCTGTAGGCTTAGTAAAACTATAGTATCTTAGTAATAATATTTAGCTGTGGATTTTGTTACTAAAGAAATAAAATAAAGATTTACGGCCAATATTAATGATCAATCCTAATCCAAAACTTGCTGTCCAAGATTGATATTTTGATCCATTGTTATGTTATCGCTTGCCAATAACATACCTATCTGTGGACTGGATAAATATGGCAATTAGGTATTAGATAGGCCGACGGATAAGCAGCTATCTAAATTGCTTGAAATCCATCTTTAAAGAAACATTATTAACATTGGCAGTTAAGCATACACAGGGACAGAGGAAGCGACTTTGATTTATACTATGTAGTAATGAGATTGAAAAAGCTTATGGTTTTTCTGATTGTACCAAATATGCGTGACACTGAAGATGTTAGTGATGCTTTGCCAACCTGAAACATGGGTTCTATGATTCTAACGTAAGTATGGTGTTAAATAAGACAGGGCATGCTCCGCTGGTTTGAATTTGAAAAGAATTGCAGATATGCAATGCCAATGTAGATGGATGTAAGTACCCGGGGAGACCAAGGTTGATATTCCACGATCAAATCGCTCGGATATATTCCGAGGGTGGTGTCAAGAATCTCCGAAACCCGTGTATTTTGTATAAAAATAGCAATGAATGTGGATAAAGACAGACAAGTATGCCAGGATCGTGAGATTTGGAACTTGGTACTCTCCTACCCCGTAAGGATACAGGAATACATCTTATTTACCAAGTTATTTTACCAAGTAAAACATACTTTATTAAAAATAATACTTTATTATAAATAATACTTTATTGAAAAGATACTTTATTAAAAATTAAAATCTGGAGCAAGCTGCAGTTTTATCAAGTATTTTGTTGCATTATAATATGCCAAGGTTAACATACCGCTATGTTTTGCAGTCTTGCATTTCATTGCACAATTCAATTACTACCAGGTGGTGGCTGATGTAAATCAGCTCGCCCTGTTTATTACCATGGCTTTACCTATTCCTGACGACATAACACAAGAAATGAAGAGTAAGACAGCCGGTAGACTTGCACAAGTGACCTAAAATGTCTTATTTGCTATCTAAGTATCGTCACGCCGATATCCGCGAATAAGCAGACAGACTGACAACGAGGGCACTCATGACTAGATTTACCTCTGGAAATAGAATGTGGTGCTGTTAGACCCTAAAACTGTTTGAATAAATCTTTAGCCACAACTTCAGCACTTACTACAGTGGTATTTCAACTGAGAGGTCACATCTCCGCCATTAAAAACAAGCATGCGGCTCTCCTGATGGCAAAAGACAACCGCAGCCTATAGACACCAAAGATGTAGTAGGTGTGTCGCTGTCCTGTTGTCCTGTTCCCAAGGTTTTAAGACAACTCCCCGTGTTGGTCCGGGCTCTTTTGCAGATTAGACCTCTGAGACCCACCTGCCAGGCTGCTCGTAAAAGGCGAACATAGCTTACCGTCACTAACACCGAGACATCTGACTAGGTGGTAAAATTTGACAGTGACTTGCCCGGATTGGTACTACTGCCTTACCTATTCCTGCCGACATAACGTCAGTGCTTGGTGTTGACGTGTTCCAGTTCGTAGGATAAGGTAATCTTTCTTTTTTTCGAGGCCTTACTTTCTGGCCTCAGGTTGGCAACGCACTATCATCACCTTTGGTGTCTCTAGACGGCGTAAAATCTTACCAACAAGAAATCCGTCTGCTTGTTTGCATTCTAATATCATAATAAAAAAGAAAAAAAAAACTACTCTCCGGACAGGAACATGACATTGTCATTGTGGTGGTAGAAATAGGTAAGGCGGTCAAGCTCTACTCGAGTTTGATGCCCAGTATAGTTGGTTATTGCACGACCTGCCAGCCAGGACGACTGATGTATTATTCTACACGAAGGACCTATAATAACATTGTAATTTACAATTAAGCTATAAATTGCAATTTTGTAACTATGAACTAATTTAATGTTACATAAAACAGTGTAGCTACAGGACATGATTATCGACGTAATCGACAAAAAATGAATTAAAAAATTAATGCATGAATTCAATAAGTAATACGTAGACTTTTTTACTAGACCTTTCTGGCTACTCCGTAAGGGACTTGCGTGATGAAATCGCTGGCCCCGAAGAAAAATGCTTTTTTCCTCAGGGGAAGCGACCAGTTCCTGTCGGTTAGTCCTTTTTCATGTTACGCTAGTTTCTAATTCTCCGAATATCAATCTATATCTTTTTACATAACCTATCATGTTCCGTGATGTTATTTCATATTCTATACCCTATGGTTGCCTGGAAGAGATCGCTGACTTGGCGATAAGGCCGCCTTTGTGTATCTTATGGTTTTAGTTTTATTTGATGTATTTGAAATTACAAATACAAAAATAGTGAAATCTATATTTAGTTTACAATAAAGAGTTATTGTATTGTATAACTCGATTTCTTTAATGTTATTTTATAGTTAAAATAACTATACTTAGAAAAAGTAGAACACGGTTTGCAACAAGGGCGAAGCCAGGTTTCTGTCCAGAGGAGGCAGACAAACAACTAGAAATAGCTTTACTTGACAAATGTTCTGGTCGGTTCTTCAAAAATATTTTTAAATCTTCTCTCTCTTTCTTAGTATAAGGTTTTCGGTTGAAAATAGGAACAGTAGCAGATCTATGCGAACGCAACACTCTTGTAGAGTACAGGGAGTAGCTTGCCCTCCTCTGCTCGCACCTGGCTACGCCCATGGTATGCTTTAACTACGCCTTTAAAATACGTCGCTGAATAAGTAGGTACCTATACTCGAAGATTTAGGAGTTGTGGTTGTTACCTATTACGAAGTATCTTTTGATAATCGTATTTATGGATTTTGTCTGCTATTTACTCGTATATATGTATACTTCTAATTAATATGAGAATAAAGGAAAATCAGCCTTTATTTAGACATCTAAATTAAACATAATGTACAAGTAACTATGACTTGGCTATAACAGATTTTTTCTGTTTTGCTTCTCCTAAACATTTTAGGTTTTGATAAAACCGCTTTTTACCAGAGCCAGGAACATGTATATAACTGATCACCGACGTCCAGCATCAATTGCAATACTGGTACCTACTCAGTTGCCCTGATTGTTTTATCATCAGGACATGTAGGCAATGACTATAAATCGGTTCACAAATGACAGTGAAATCTCTCGCGTCAGGCGGACCCAGTATCAAATCATTATTAAACAACCAATTAATCAAATCGTGTATTATCATCAACCATTAAATCTATACATATAATAAATCTGTAGAAGGGTCAATTCTGTAAATTGATAATATTAAAAAAATAAATAGCAGGGGGTGTTACTGGATCGATACCAAACCCAAATATGTATATTAAAAAAATGTTTGTCTGTCTCTCTGTATGTTCAGGCATCATGTGAAAACTAACGGTTCGATTTCGATGAAACTTGGTATAATTATGCCTTATTATCCTGGGCATAAAATGGGATACTTTTTATCCTGGAAAAATACGTAGAAAAAAATCTTAATTTTTCAGTTTTATCACACGAAGACCGACGAAGCGGAGAAGACGACGCGCGGACGGAGTCTCGGGCGGAAGCGGTCAATAATAAACCAATAGTTTTAATGTAATTTAATCATAATTTAAAGTATAATCAATATTAGTGCATAATTATATCATTATTTTAAAGTTTTAATATCTTTTTCATTTTTATTTAATTTCTTTCAATAAATCATTGAATTAATCATCATCATCAAAAGTCTATTGGACGCTTGCGATAGCCCCTACACCTTCGTGTAAAAATATTGTCTTCGAATATCTTAACCTAGTCCTTTTTAAGTCGGTTAAAACACTTCAATAGGCTAAATACCAGCATGCAGTTGAAACGTGATGTTATGCTTGTCACCCAAATACCAGAACGTGTTAATGTTAAACTAAACACATCTTTTATAATCTGAATCTTTTATTGATAAGACCCTGATATCTTTACCAATATAAAAAGATCTCGTTTGGGTTTGATAATCGGATTGTATATATTTTACACTTCAGTTACCTTATATATTAAATCAAACTATCATCAACTATTAATCGAAGGTGAAATAAAAAACTTTGAAGTGAAGTACAACTCGGAAGTGAAAATCGATAAAGAAAGTCTAGACTATTTTCAATTTCAATCTAGACAAGTATATATCTGAACAGTTAAGGCCTTTAACGTTTATAAATATGAAGAAATTAATAATAAGTATATTAATGATTTTGGTTAAAATACAGGGGCTGGTCTTAAGTGAGGGGAATCAACTGCACCCAGTACATAGTCTCTTTGTGAAACCTTCCACGGATGGCAGTACTGGAGACTTATACGTCGCAGCCACTGAAGATAATGGGGTCAAATCTCAATGGCTAGCTGACCCCACGATAAATATCTTGGCAAACGCTCCTTCAACCGTTTCTGAACCCTCAAAATCAGAACAGTTACAGAAAATTGTAGCTAAAGCTTACGCTGTTCCTATTTCAAGATCAGATGGAAGAGTTCCCTACGCCGTCGCTACAGTTCATCCATCATCACCTTTCGCAAAAGGTTATTTCCAACATCCGTACCAAATGTATCCCCAACTGTCTTCAATAGCAAATATGATGAATACTATATACGGTGGTGATTATAAAGGATCCAGCTCAATGTTGCCAGCTGCACCAATCTGGCCAAATTTTTACCAGTACCCATATATAGTAATGGCTCCTAAGTCCTGGACTCAAGGTCAGAAGGATGAAGACGCGTCTACCGAATCAGCTAGCGTGGAAGATTCTTAAATATGGTCATCTAAGTTTTAAATTTTATTTAGGTATTAAGAAATAACGTTTAAAAATATGTAAAAAATATAATTGTAAGTTTTATTACAAATATAATATATATTAAGTTGAAGTTGTACTTATTTGTATTAATAATAGCTACCTCCTTACTATTCCTTGGAAACTCTTTGAAAGAAGAATACATTTTTTCCTTTTGACAAAATTGGGTTAAAAAGAAGGTACTGCCTCGTCCTCCTCCGATACATAAGTTTTTTAATTTTATGTGACACTTTTTATATACTTCATTAAAATTTTGCATTATCTACTGGGGCTATAAACATTAGCATGAAACTGTTATTTAGATTGAATGCATCGTTGGTCGTGGACTCAGATTAGGGTGTGTAGGTATAGACTGAGGATGTCTGTCCTAGGCCAAACTGGTAATAGGATGAAACCTATTTCATCGTCAATGTATATGTCAAAGATACATTAAAAATGGGTTGCCTAAAAATCCTGGACAGAATCAAAAATTTCATCATAATCAGTTCAGTGGTTTAACCGTCAAAGAGCAACAGAAATAGACAAATTGACTTTTTCATTTAAACTAAGTAATAGTATGAAAGTATGAATTAGGTACCTAGCTAACTATATTATATTTATGTAACCTATTATATTCATGTAGACAAATTGTTGCTGATTAACAAATAAATGTAAAGCGAAATAAGTAGTGATTTATTGTACAAAATAGTCCATAATCTGATTTTGTAGGAAAATCTAAGCACGCTGAGTCTAAAGCGTACTAGATCGACCTAGGTCGAACATCTAAGTGTTGTTTTGCCTTTTAACTTGTTTGATAGATAGTTAATATCTCAGGCGCATTATTTTTGGGGATTCATGTAATAGCTTTCGGGGGATGATTAGGTACGTGTTTCATGTGACAATCGTGGATGAAGTACCTACCTACCTACAAAAATATTCTACAAAATTTTTGTAATGAAATAAAATTTTGTAATAATCACACGATTTGGATAGGTATTTATCGAACTATGTAAGTATTTCAATATGCAGGCTCAGTATGTAGATAGCTAAGATAAAAATTCGACCACAATAAATTTTAATATCTTATTCATAAGAACGCCATCTTAATTTCTAAAGACAAACTACTTTGTTTTCAAAATGTATGGTGCGCCATCTGTGATCTTTTATCGTTATCATCAATATGTTTGTTTGTGTGTGTCAAATGAATGGTAGTGTGGGTAATGTTTTATTTATTGATTTAATGCATATTATAAGCATTATTATTAAAAAATATTAGCGTTCCGCACTTCTCCTACACATAAACTATAAGTGTGCCAAATTTTATGCTTCTGCGTCCGCGCAATTTTCGTAATAAGGGGTCCAAAGTTTTGGCATCGCATATTAATATAATATGTTATGATGTAAAACTCAAGAACAAATAGTTTTAGCGCCATCGTGAAAGCATCTTCTTTCCGGTGACCTCCGAAAAACTGAGAGAGAAAACCCTCTTTTTCATAAAGGAGGCCAACGTTTTATTCGAGACCCTGACATAGCATACTTTATCAACTCATGACAATAATTTGAAAAATTTAAAAAGTCAATTAAAAATAAATAACAAGAAACATAATTTACTAGATGTTCTAGTACGGAAAACGTAACAGTACGGTCTAAGGTCTTAGCTTGTCCCAGAAAGGGACAAATTGACTAAACAACTATGTTATGGTGCCATTATGAAAGAAGATGGTCCTATTTTCTTCACAATTAATAAACTTCGTGTAGATTACGAATAAAATCGCCTTTTGTTCATTTTCACTTCTCCTGAATATCGCATTTTTGTGTGCATTAAGATATTAAATAAATAAAAACAAATAACATTAGTTAATTTTGGTAGCATTCAGTTCAATTTTGTTTAGTTAAAATAAACAAGTAAAATATTTATGAGGAAATAAGTTTAACGCGGGTTTCCGTGTGGCCGCCAAATCCCACAAAAGGAGCTTCAACAAGGTCACTACATTACTCAAGACCCTGTCATGACATTCTTTAATGACTTAAGACTATAACTAAGAAAGCTGAAAACATTAATTAAAAATAAATAACAAGAAAATTAATTTAAGTACACCCTTCAACGGCTCGGAACCAGTATAGGCCCCAGCATTATAGAATTTCTAATATGGACGATGTGGCAGTATGGCCTAAAGGTGTTAGCCTGCCCTGGAAAGGGACAAATGTCATCTCATCACTCATCTGACATCTCTGTCGGTTGGCGGGAACGGTCGGAGAAGGAAGGCGCGCTTTTCGAGGGTTCCCTCCAATCTTTAAGCAAAAAATGTGTAATATAATGTACAAATGTACAATTTGTAAATTAAATAAAGTGTAAATATTACATAGTTATGTGTAAATGTGATTTAGTAAATAAACTATACTAGTGAAAGACTATTGTAGTGTTTTATCGCGACAGAAGAGGCAGAGGCCTGAACAAGAAAGAAAATTGAAGACGAAACTAGAAAAAGACATGAATTAATACGAAGATATGTGTTTATTACATAATATAAAATATAGAGGTAAAAAAAATAATAAAAATACTTTTTGCATTGTCGTAGAAGTTTTGGCGCCAACATGAAAGAAAATGATTTTGGTGTTCCGAATTTTAGTTATATAATTTGTGTGAAAATAATCGTAATTCAAGAATGTGACGTACTATAAAACAAATTAACGGAGAAACATAATATGTAAACTTCAAAATAATTAAAACTAAAGACGCATTGAAGGACTCAAACAACCTTTATCTTAGTAAAGGAAATGACTTAAAAAGGGGAAGACAATATGGTCAGAAACTGAAGAAATTAATTTAAAATTTTAATATGAAAAAGAATTTATTATTACGGAAGACGTGGCAGCATGGCCTAAAGTGACCAATGACTGTATAAAAATAATTAATATGGAAGACATAATATAAGTTGGCGGGAACGGTCGGAGGGAGAAGGCGCGCTTTTCGAGGGTTCCCTCCAGTTCCCTCCAATCTTTAAGCTAAAAATGTGTAATATAATGTAAAAATGTATAATTTGTAAATTAATCATGTGTAAATATTACTTAGTTGCGTGTGGGTGTGATTTAGTAAATAAACTATACTTACTAGTGAAAGACTATTGTAGTGTTTTATCACGACAGAAGAGGCAGAGGCCTGAACAAGCAAGAAAATTGAAGACGAAACTAGAAAAAAGCCATGAAATATTAAGATATGGGTTTATTACATAATTTAGGACTAGTATAAAATATACAGTTAAAAAAGGAATAATAAAAATACTTTTTGCACTGTCGTAGAAGTTTTGGCGCCAACATGAAAGAAGATGATTTTGGTGTTCAGAATTTTAGTTTTATAAATTGTGTGAAAATAATCGTAATTCAAGGATGTGACGTACTATAAAACAAATTAACGGAGAAACATAATAATGTAAACTTCAAGAAATTAAAACTAAAGACGTATTGAAATATTCAAATAACCTTTGTCTTAGTAAAGGAAATGACTTTTAAAAAGGGGAAGACAATATGTTAAGAAACTAAAGAAATGAATCCAAAATTTTGATATGAAAAAGAATATTATTACGGAAGACGTGGCAGCATGGCCTAAAGGTCTTAGCCGGCCCTTGAATGGGGCAAATAAACTTAAAAGAAAAGGAGGTTGGCGGGAACGGTCGGAGAGGGAAGGCGCGCTTTTCGAGGGTTCCCTCCAATCTTTAAGTTAAAATTGTGTAATATAATGTAAAAATTTATAATTTGTAAATTAATTAAAGTGTAAATATTACTTAGTTGTATGTAAATGTGATTTAGTAAATAAACTATACTAGTGAAAGACTATTGTAGTGTTTTATCACGACAGAAGAGGCAGAGGCCTGAACAATAAAGAAAATTGAAGACGAAGCTAGAAAAAGACATGAAATATTAAGATATGAGTTTATTACATAATATAAGTAGTATAAAATGTAGAGGTAAAAAAAAGAATAATAAAAATATTTTTTGCACTAACAAAGAAGTTTTGGCGCCAACATGAAAGAAGATGATTTTTGTGTTCAGAATTTTAATTTTATAATTTGTGTGAAAATAATTGTAATTCAAGGATGTGACGTACTTTAAAACAAATTAACGAAGAAACGAAATATTTAAACTTCAAGAAATTAAAACTAAAGACATTGAAGGACTCAAATAACCTTTATCTTAGTGAAGGAAATGACTTTTAAAAAGGGAAGACAAAATGTTAAGAAACTGAAGAAATTAATTTAAAATTTTAATATGAAAAAGAATTTATTATTACGGAAGACTTGGCAGCATGGCCGAAAGGTCTTAGCCGGCTCCAGAAACGGGCAAATTAACCTTAAAAAAAAGGAGAGTTTTGGCGCCATCGTGAATGAAGATGGTCGTATTTTTTCATAATTATTGATTTTCGTGTTTACATTGAGTGAAATTAGTTAATTTAGGTGGGAATTAGTTTAGTTTTGTTCAGTGTACGTGCACAAATGAAATAATCATGAAGAAATTAGTGTATCGTGAATTTCCTCGCTGCCGCCACATCTCCCAAAGTGAGCTTTTGTAAAGTGACCGCCGCTTTACTCAAGAGCCTGACGTGACTTTGTAAATAGTGACTTATGACTGTATAAGAATAATTAACGGAAGACATGTGACAAATGATGAAATAATTAATACGGAAGACGTGGCAGCATGGCCTAAAGGTCTTAGCCGGCCCCAGACAGGGGCAAATTAACTTAAAAAAAAAAGAAAAGGGTTGGCGGGAACGGTCGGAGAAGGAAGGCGCGCTTTTCGAGGGTTCCTCCAATCTTTAAGCAAAAATATGTAATGTAATGTACAAATGTACAATTTGTAAATTAAATAAAGTGTAAATATTACATAGTTATGTGTAAATGTGATTTAGTAAATAAACTATACTAGTGAAAGACTATTGTAGTGTTTTATCGCGACAGAAGAGGCAGAGGCCTGAACAAGAAAGAAAATTGAAGACGAAACTAGAAAAAGACATGAATTAATACGAAGATATGTATAATTCAAGGATGTGACGTACTATAAAACAAATTAACGGAGAAACATAATATGTAAACTTCAAGAAATTAAAACTAAAGACGTATTGAAGGACTGAAACAACATTTGTCTTAGTAAAGAAAATGACTTTCAAAAAGGGGAAGACAATTTGGTCAGAATCTGAAGAAATGAATTTAAAATTTTAATATGAAAAAGAATTTATTATTACGGAAGACGTGGCAGCATGGCCCAAAGTGATCAATGACTGTATAAAAATAATAAATACGGAAGACATAATATGACTTATGAAGAAATAATTAATACGGAAGACGTG
>NJDD01002086.1:217215-231944 GCA_002245505.1 Calephelis nemesis
TCTTTAACAAGAGGGATGTCAGTATTGCAGCTAATGGGCGTGTTCGGCCGAATTAAGTACATACTAAACTTAGTAATCCAGTAAGCATAAAAAAAATAAAGTCTTACAAGCTGACTGTAGCGCTTTTCGGCGAGGACAGACTTACTGGCTTGACATAACACAAAACACCGGTTTATGTCATATCCCGTACATAAACAATAAGCAAAATGGCGTCGTATATTGACGTATATTAAGCCATACTTAATACGTTAGCACTTATTTTGTGTCCCGGCCGAAAATTTTGTAAGCATAGTAAGTGACTTACTAAAATTAGTAAGTACTTACTTCGGCTGAACACGCCCAATTTGTGATTGCAGCCATAGATAATACACCTAATTGCAGCATGTAAGCAAAAGTGTTTTGGAAAACGAAAAATATTGTGAAATATTTTATTAGAATACATAAAATATAAAACTTTTCATTAACAGTACTTAATCAATATTAGAAAATGGTTTCTAAAAAGAAAAAGAAGGTATGCCTATCGTTTATTAAGTAAATATGTAACACGTGTTTTGCATTGAAATAACCAAAAAATGTGTTTTCTTACAGTATTCTTCGGGTGAAGGAGCACAATTTATGACTAGGAAAGCTGCTTTGAAGAAACTACAGCTCTCATTAAAAGATTTTAGGCGGATCTGTATACTCAAGGGAATATATCCTAGAGAACCTAGAAATAGAAAGAGAGCACAAAAAGGGGCTGGCGGTATCAAAACACTTTATCACACAAAAGACATAAAATTTCTTCTGCATGAACCGATAATATGGAAGCTACGAGAGCTAAAGGTACCTAATTAAGTTTAAAATACACAAAGTTCTGAGTGAATAGAATAACATGTTGTATTTTTTATTATGATGTTATAACGTTATAGTAATGATACACCCTACTATTAAAAAGTATATTCATACCCATATCCCTGAAATGTTAGGCAGAGACACAACCCAACGCAGAGTGTACCCACAACTAGTCAGAAGTACCTCAATGTGATAGGTGGCAAACCTATCGCCATAAGCTATATGCTTATAGGCAATGACAATAAGCCTAGTATTATGATGTAAAAATCATTAAAAATTTGATAAAAACAATTTTGGTGCATCATGTATCACAAACAGGTGATAAACATTGTAGACAGTAATGAATTAGAAGACTTAAGTAACCTTTTAGGGTGGATAAGTCCAATAAATTACAGTTACATAGAATCATATAGTCTTACTACTATTATACTCATGCTTGCTAATACAAGATAAAACATTTATCACAATATACTATAACATGAAATTGATCTAAGTATTTTGGTTTTTCAAAAAGAAGATCTTTGACGAACAATTCCGTCGAGCTTAAATAATCACAATAAACTGATATGTTTGGTATTAAAATTAGTGCTCAGGTTTTGTCAAGTCTGCGAAACCGACGTGTATGTTTGGAAAGGGTAATAAATGTGAGAAAGCCAGGCAGGTCTGCAAGGATCGTGAGGTGTGGCATTAGATACTCTACCTACCCCTTAAGGGACTTTGCCTGAAGATATATATATATTAAGTTTTGTGATGGGCACACCTTTCTGATTTTCCCACAAGAATGGACAGTTTGTTTACTCATGTAGTAGTTAGTTATTTTAAAAGTTAACAGTAAATCATAAAATATTTCAGGTTTTTCAACAAAAAATTAGAAAAGCACGGGCCATGAGGGAGTACCCCAAAATGAGAAAATACTTTAGAGACTATCCAGATATCAATATAGATCACATAGTAAAGGAACGATATCCCACATTTGTCGATGCCCTGCGAGATTTGGACGACTGTTTAACTCTTTGTTTCTTATTCAGCACCTTTCCATCACTTAAGCGAGTTCCAAGGGATCAATCAATGTTATGCAGAAGGCTAACAGTTGAATTTATGCATGCTATAATAGCAGCTAAAGCACTGAGGAAAGTCTTTATCTCAGTAAAAGGCTATTATTATCAAGCTGAATTGGAAGGCCAAACCATAACTTGGATTGTTCCACATCACTTCTCTTTCCAGGTAAAGCCACATTGTGGGCAACATTTATTTGTCTAAATAACTTATGAAGTGGAAATTTTCTCATGCACATTAGATTTTTAAGTTCTCCCCCTGGAACCTATCTAACTATCAGTATAAAATCTGGTCTACCTATAAAGGTGGGATACACAGGGGTACATTTAAAGTACCAACCAAATTTTTAGTAATGTTTCAAAGCAGATAACACTTTCAATCTATGAAGTAGTTAAAAATTAAAAAAAAACAACTTATGATTTTTTTCCAATGCAAAAGTACAAGAGGCATGGTTATTAAACAAAGCATAAAACAAACTCCACCTATTGCATTTGCTTTTGCAGGCTGGTGACGCCGTAACTCATTCTAGGTACAGCATAGCTTGACAACAAGTAAAGCCTTGTTGCAGACTGTTTTAAATGAGTGTTTAAAAAAGAAAGTAATGCAATTTTAAAATAATATTTAAAATGCAATACCGTTTAAGCCTCTACCCTCTTAAATTAAAAATTGGCTGGTCCTTTCAAAGTAACCCTGTATATACATATTATTCTATGAAGGTGGGTTTTATTACAGATTGTTGTAAAATTTGATCAAATTGGTTAAGTAGTTTCATAATTTATCCTGAATAAACATTAACTCAAGCTTTTTTTTAATTTAAGTAAAAAAAGCTGAATATGAACATTTTCATGAATATGAAGATGATAATAAAATATCAATTTATATTTTCCAGCCACAAACTAAAGATGAAGTAGATTTCAAAATAATGTCAACTTTTGTGGAGTTTTACGTAACATTGCTGGGATTTGTCAATTTCAAACTATACCACTCATTAAATTTAGTGTACCCTCCTAAACTAACGGCTGGGTTTAACTCTGACTCCGAAAAAGACTTGGTTGATGAACAAGCCTATGTTGCTGAAAGGATAGCTGCTATGAATATTTCATTAGCCAAAGTGGCAGGTGGCAATGAAAGTGAAGAATTACCAGAGATGGATATATTTAACACAGAAGATGCAGATCCTCAAAAGTTAGAAGAAGCTAAATTGGAAGCAGAAAAGGTTAAGCATTTAAAAACAATGTTTAAACGCCTAAAATTCTTCATTAACAGGGAAGTGCCAAGGGAGCCCCTTGTGTTTATAATCAGATGTTTTGGTGGAGAAGTATCATGGGACCGAGATCATTTTGTAGGTGCAACTTTTGATGAAACAGATGAATCTATTGCTTATCAAATTGTGGACAGACCCAGTATGGATAAACAGTACCTCTCACGTTATTACATCCAACCCCAGTGGGTTTTTGACAGTGTAAATGCTAGAACTCTTCTTCCCATTAATAAATATTTAATGGGTGCTGTGCTACCACCTCATTTATCACCTTTTGTAGATAAAACGAAAGATCAAGTTTATATCCCACCTGAAGAAAAGGCATTGAATAATCCAGATTTCAAACCGTTAGGTAAATATCAATAAACATACAACATATTATAATAACACAATTTTTTTTTAAAACATTGTACATGTATTTGTGATAACAATTTAAACAATTGCCGAAGAAAAAAAAATTGCATTTGATTCTACTGCAGGTTTCAGACTAGGGGTTCCTTACCCCAGTGATGAAGCCCACTAGACACAGTATTTTTAACTTTTTGTGCTTATATTGAATTAACTAAAGAATATAGGCGAGCATGAAATTGTCACTTTATTTGATACCACTACACACAATTTTATAAAGTAGCAAAACAATAAAAAGTAAAAATTAATAGTGCGCAGAAAAAGGTAGACAATACACAAGCTAAAAATCTCAAAGGCATAACATTATTTATTTATTTTTGTACTGGTTGTTTTAGTAAATTGTACCTATTTGAAATAATTTTAAATATGTTTCTTTGTATGTATGTATTTACTTACAGATGAGGGTTCATCCGATGAGGATATTGAAGAAGCCAGTGATGAAGACAAAGAAGAACAAGATGTTGAAGAAGATGCAGAAAAAGCATTGGTACAACAATATCAGAAAGAAATGGAACAAGATTCATCAACTGAAGAAGAAAACGAAGATGGTATAGATCCAGAAAAGAAAAAGATTGCCAAGGAAAAGGTAAATACTTATTTTTGTTCATATATGGCATAGGGAACCAAAGTTATTCATTTTATAGCTAATGTCCAATCTTCACATGTATTCTGTTCTTTTTAGAAAATATGAAAAACAAACTATATTCCATTATAAATTATATATTAATATGTGAAGTAAAAACTTTGGACCTCTTTTTACGAAAATTACGAAGATTACAGTTGGCGCACCATACAATTTAGAAACAAAATAGTTGATCTTGAGAAATGAAGATGGCGTTCTTATCAACAAATATTAAAATTTATTAGACCGACGGGCGACGACTAGTAAGGATTGAAAGTAGTCTTTGTCCTTCACAAATTACTTGTCTAATTATTTCCTTACCAGCTTTTTTTGACATTAAACAGATTTCTAGAACTGTGCTGGTCAAGTACATTAAACTATGTTGGATGTTTCTAAAATTTAACATTTACTGGTAGAAATTAATATTATTTTTAAAACTATTAGCTGCACTGCTGTTTGCAGCTTTGCCTGCATGACAACAGCTATATATCACTCCCACACCAGAACCACTTGAGCGATTGTGTCAAAAAACTATCTAAGATCAACTATTTGCTAATGAAAGACTAGTCAAAATGGGTCAAGTTTTATCTGAGTTTAACTCACACAGAATGTAGAAGTTTTGATTTTTTTTTTCATATTAATATATGAAGAAAGTACTTCCTTATGAAAATTCATAAATGGTTAAAGCTATTTAAATACCTTAGTTGTATAAATAGACAATATTATAATAAAAATAATAAAACCTACTTTTTTGCGATCTACAAATTTTGTTACAATTTTTCGACAAGAAGTGCCTTTAAATATAAGTTTATGTGCGAGTTTATTTATAAAAACATATAAATAAACTTTATTTTGATTTTTTATTCGCCATAATTGTTTTCTTCAGTATCATTGATTGAAACCCCTTCTCGGGTAAATGCCTCCTCCAGCTTTTTCCAGACCTCTCTATCCCTAGCTTTCCTTCTCCATTCACCTCCTGCTATCGCTTTTATATCATCTATCCATTGTCCATCTATTGTCTGTGTATCTCGCTATATGTCCTGCCCATTGTCATTTTTGTTTCAGTGCATGTTTGTAAGGCATCTATAACTTTGATTTTTCGTCTTATTTTTTCACTTCTTACTTTGTGTATTCTTCTTATTTTTAGTATACTTCTTTCCATTGCCTTCTGGCATGCTACTAGTTTGGTTTTTATTTTAGTGTTGTATGTCCATGTTTGGCATCCGTAAGTGAGAGTAGGTAAGACAATTTTCTTTAGATGGAGGGGAAATTCGCCTTTTAATATTTCCTTCAGAGCCCAAAACTTTTTCCAGCTCATGTTGATACGCCGCTCGACTTCTAGTTCTACATTTCTGTCTTCAAAAGATAACTGTTTTCCTTAGTAAATGTAGTTGCTCACATATTCGAGTGGCTTCCCGTTTAGGAATATAGCGATTGTATAACTGTTTGTCAGTATTTTGGTTTTGTTCTCATTCATTTTGAGGCCTACTTTTTCACTTTCTTTATTTAAAGTGTTGATCATTTTTTGAAAAAGACCACAACTCTCCAGAAAATATTGAAAAAACAAATAAAATAATAAAAGAAACACAACAAACTCTCGGGATTGGAACATTCAATATACAATATTAATGACATGTAATGTTTGTTTTTATAGAAAAAAGCAATGGCGGTGACAGCTGGTGTTACTTTCAAAGAACATCCCTATCAAAAGGAGATAGAAGACAAACAAGCATTCAGGTTACGTGAAAAACTTGTACGTAAAAAGCATAGGAATTTATACAAGAGTATGAAGGCTGGTGAAGAAAAGAGAAAGAAAGACATATGGCTTTTGCGAAAGAAGCGGCGATTACATGATGAAAAAGTTAAAGAAGAAAAAAAAGCAGAAAAAAGAAATAAGAAAATGCAAGCAATTGAAGCTGCATCTGCATAATTGAATAAAACATTTTTTGTTCACGGATTTTTTTTATTTATATTATTTGCATCTAGATTTTTGGAGTCATCTGTAGTTGGTGGTCCTATCGACCACTAGAATATTTAACTAGTGCAACTAAATCAGACTGGTTGGAAAAGCCCATCAATGATTCATCTGGATCAGTACCGTATTATCTCTATGAAGTCAGTGCTTGCCATTGTCGTTTTCCTGTTTGCAGTATATGATAGAAGTGAATTCTAAGTTGCGGTCTGGAGGGTAGGTAAACCGGTAGTCTTGCACAGTAGGCCTTTCATCCCGACCTCAGCACAGGAACGCACCTGTAACGTCTATGGTGCCTACAGGCTACGGTTGTCTCTTACCATCAGGAGAGCCATGTGCCTGTTCGCTAGATACATCTCGGCCATAGGACAGCGACCATTGATTTAAAAATTCAAGATGCTCAGTCTCGAACAAAACCGACCCTCAAGTGTCGTTGATTAGAACTACTTAAATAGTTATGACAAAAGTTTTTTTTGCTTGTTTAAGCACTTGGCATATAGTTGTTACAAAGCAATGTATGTGCGTGTGCAGAGAAGCGGCCGTCATGAAAATATTCAAAGAAGACACAATTTCAAATTGTTTTAAGCGGACAGATTTGAGCTTCTGAATGTACATCTTGGGTTTTATATTAACGAGAGCGATGGTTGTTTCATACCATCAAGAAAGCCTAATGGTTATTCTCTTAACAACATTCCGGGCTTCTTTGCAGCAAAGACCATCTGCCTTCCTGCCACGCAGCTCGAAAAAGGTGAGCATAGACTTACCGTCACTAACACCGCGACATCTGACTAGGATTGGTACCACCGCTATACCTATTCCTGTCGCCTTGACGTCAGTGCTGACTGTTGAGGTATTCTAACATCCCGGCCTCAGATTGGCATCGCACCATTACCACCTCTGGTGTTTGTAGGCGGCGTGAATTTTTACCATCAACTGCAACTGCGTCTGCTTGTTTGGCTTCCAATATCATAAAAATTAGGGTGTTGGCAAAACTAACGCAAACAAAGCTTAGCGGGAGCTCGCCGGCCGGCCATTCTAATGTATGGTGCATTCAGTAGCGGTTTTAGTAATAGCAGCGCCCTGGGGCGAAATTTATACGGCCTACATGCTGTTCAAAACAATACTAAAAGGTAAATTATTATATACAGCGTACAGGATCTGACGCCCATTTACATCTCGGCGCCCAGGGCGGTTGCCCAAACGCCGTCCCTGTGTGCATTGCACACATGCGCCACCGTGCCGCGGAAACAATGCGTTAGCAACGCGTGACGTCAGACGTGTATACCGATTACCAATATTACTAGTATCTATAAATATTTTAATTTCATAATAATTTCCAAATTCTGTTGTTAAATATAACAAAAAAATTATACAACCAAGTGTGATTAGTAACATCCGTACACAAATCTGACCACTAGCGGCGTGCGTCTCGCGTTGCTGACGCAGTGTTCCCGCGTCACGGTCGCGTAGGTGTGCAAGGCGCCATACATTTAATATGGCAGGCATAAAGGTCGGCAATTCATCTGTAATACTCATGGTGCTGCGAATTAACGCGGTGATCACTTTCCATCTAGTGACCCACTTGCTCCTTTCATATAAAAAATGACAGTATCCGCCGCGCGATAAAGTCCAGTGAAGTTGAAAAACCGCGAAGTTAGCATCATATTAACCATTAAAAAAGTCCGCTGAACGGTATTTACTTTCGCTTTGGTCGCGTAGGCTTGGCCGAAGCCTAAGAGTATAATAAAAGGTGGATGTACCGTCTAGTGAGTGATAATATGTAAAAATTAACCAATAACAACTTAACAAAAGCAGTTTATTCCAACAAATATTTATTTTGCATTTTTCAACTGAGATTACAACATGAAATTATAAATTAATGTATCTATGTACAATTATATTGCAACAAAATAATTATTTTTCAAGAGTAATGAAAATTAAACTAAAAAAACAGATTTCTCAAACATTTTCATGTACAATCAGTAACAAAAGTCCAATATTAAATTTATTTACAATATTAGTAAATTGTTTCACATCAAATATGAGTTTATGTTTGCATGTACTTACTTAAATCAATATGAGGGGAAAACTGAAACATCTTTAATGAACACGAAAATTCATTTTCAATATATTCTAAAAGATGTATCATTATCAACAAATAAGTTAACTCTTTCCTGCTCTTGAAAAGTTAACGCTCACTGTTGTCGTGTTCCATTTTATGAGTAGATTAGCCGGTAAACTTGTACCAGTCTTTACATCGCAGGCGTAAGCTTACAACAAAATTATAACATGACATCCAAGACTATCCACGGCCACTGGCCAGACTCATCATTTTACAAAGGCTGAAAGTTCCTCATTATCAATACTCTATCTCAGGTAATAACTAAGGGCTACTATAACGTTTCATCAGACATTAATAGAGTAAAAAAACAGTTTATCACATATAAAATGGAACTGGTTGTCAAGGAAACATCTAATACTGAACAATTCTCATGTAAAAACTGCTTTTATTTTTACTTTGTTTATTTATGTTTGTAAAACAATTCAAATTTGAGAAATTTAAAGGTGTCGGAAAGGTTCTATAAGCTGCTTTTATATTATTCCAAAGGAAACGAAGCTTTATAATTTCACATAAGTTAGCTGGTATTATTTTTTATAAACCTTTAATATCTGATACCTGCCAAAGAAAATGTCCTACTCAATACCTGTCAAACTTCATAGTAGTTCCATCATTCCTATTCATGTTGAAAGCATATGCTGAGAAACTTTGAGCTTTTATAAAAAGATGTGGCTGTTCGTATATCTCAAGCTATAAATCTGAAAAGAATGTCACCAACTTTGCACTTATTTTAATTGATTTTTAACTGAAATTATTAAAAAAAAAGTTTCTGACAATCCCATTATATGATCATAAAATTTGGCTTGAAGATATATGTAGAATAAACAAATATACAATTAATATTATTAATCCGAGTCACTGTCTTCATCGGCATCACTTTCTTCTAATTCTGGCATTGGGAAGCGTAAAATAGCAGCGATACCGGTAAGTTGATCTAATTCTGAAAAAGAAAACATAAATATTAAAAACTATCTGTCCCGGTGAACTTCGTTCCACCCGTTCAATAAAAAAAATAAAGAATTGTTTTTCCCAATTTCCTTGCAACTGTCTTGATTTTTCTTCACAAGAACCTTCTTCTGACTATTACTAACACAACAAAAAAGTATTAGCCAAACCGGTTCAGTCGCTCGGCAGTTATGCGTATTTCAGCAGATTTAGCAAATATAAAAATAGAGATATGTCACAAGATAATATTTAACTCTTGTACCTCATTTTAGTGCATCATGATAATCTAAAACTATAGTAAAATAGTGTAGTAGCAGTAGAGCTGTAGTGTTTCAAAGCTGTGCGTGCGTGCGTGCGTCCATGCGTGCGTGCGTGCGTCCGTGCGTGAGTGCGTGCGTGTGTGTGTGTGTGTGTGTGATATGTCTCCGGTACTTGTTAATTAATACGTGTTATTAATTAAAAACAATGTACTTACGCTCGCCTGACACATGCATACTAGAAAATATCCGTACATCTGAACCATTGTCTCTTGCAGTGTCAACAATACCAACATATTCTTTCCGTTGTTGTATATCTTGACATCTGAAAACACAAATTCTGTCTTAAAACTCTAAGTAAAAATATTCCACTGCCGTTCCAGAATGAGGCAATGCGGATTTTAACCTTGAAATATCGCCCGCACGGACATGCGGTGCAGTGTTACAGCGGGTTACAGCGGGTGGTATATCTTATACCTTTAAATGAGCAATTCTTGTATATATATATATATATATATGTAATTGGAATCTCGGAATTGGCTTCAACGATTTTCATGAAATTTAGTATGTAGGTGGTTTCGAGGGCGATAAATCGATCTAGCTAGGAATCATTTTTAGAAAATGTCATTTTATTCGTGTTTAAACTGAAAAATATGACTCTTCTTGACATCTGTTGGCGAATAATAATACTTTTTTTGTGAGCAATAAGGTTGCTCCAGCAGATGGCGTTGTTAAATGACACGAAGTCAATGAGTGTTTGCTAAGAAATTTTATACTATACCGAGCAGAGCTCGGTCACCCAGGTACTGCATATTAAATCAAGATTTTTTCAGTACAAAATTAAACTTATATATCTATCCTACAATACAGGATGGCTAAGATAATTTAATATTTGCAGGCCGTTTTCCTTATCGGCCGACTATTTTTGGGTAGGACAATTTTTAATTAAACTATGAAAACCAAGATTATGGGCAAATAAATAATACCTAAATTCTAGGTGAAAGAACTGTACTAATGAAATAATATAAGAATTTTGATTATTTCACCGCTTTACACAGATCCAAATCCAATTTCCAAAATTTCATAAAAGCTATTATAGGTTTAAGCATAGAATTGAATTGAATGAAGATATTTAAAAGTATCTTCACACCCATATCCCCGAAGAGGTAGGCAGAGGCACAACCAGGGCACCCACAACTAGCCGAAGATACTAAGTCCCATAATGTGATAGGTGGCAAGCCTATCGCCAACCGGGCTCGTTTCCAAACCGGACAACATTTTTTTTAATAAGAAAATTGGAAAAATCCAATTTTCTTTTTGTTGGCCAACCCGGGATTCCAACCCAAGACCTCATGCAGTCAAGTCCAACACCCGGACCGCTCGACCACAGAGGCGATATTTATTATCTTAATTCATAGAACTGTCTATAGAAAGTGGGAAATACAATTATTAGAAGGCTCTAGGCGTGCATTTAAGAATTACGATGCTGCAGATTCATTATGTCATCCTAAGACGGTGAAAGCTATTACTAGTGATGACTTCTTTAATAGACAGCGGTCCAATGACGTGCGGTACAAACTGTGAGACGTACACAAGGTAGGTCAAAAGAAACATGATTTCTACGGTTTAAATGATCCCAGCAGCTGCAAGCGAACCAATAGAAATGCGTCAATCACTATGAGGGCCACCGTTGCATCATGCATTGGTACACTCATGACTTCCCAAATATGCAAACATATAAGAAACACATAATTCGCAGGAGCGCCGACCTTACCATACTCGTGACCAACATAATTACATTTCACTCATGTCCTTCCGACATAATATACAGGGGTCAGGGTTACATATAAAGGACCAGCCGAATTTTGAAAGACAGTTCAGGGTCGATAACACTTTCGATCTATGATAATAGTTGGAACTATTACATAAGTATATTATACTTACATATAATAGTTGGAACTATTACATAAGTATATTATACTTACATATTTTTCTAACTTGGAACTATTAACATAGATCGAAAGTGTTATCGACTCTGAACTGTCTCTCAAAATTTGGCTGGTTTTTAACCATGCGTTGCAAATTTTGCGTTATATTATAATGATTATTTGACGCAAAAATTTAAAACGCATGATAATAGCAAGCATGCTAGTGACGTCATGACTTGTACTAGATTAAACATAGCATGACAACAAATTAAAGTATTTTTGCGTACTACTTTTAAACATATGTTTATAAAAATAAATATTAAAGTTTGGCAATAATATTTGAAACACACTATCACTTTAACCTTAACTTACTTGTATTAAATTAGGGTGGTCCCTTAAAAATAACCCTTTGCAATAACTTAATATTATGTCAAAAGCCTATTAGGCTGTAAAGAAGCAACATCTAGTATTAAAATAACCACTTTACCCACCTGAATAATTTATCTGAAATCATTAAAGTTTCTATGGCCAGGGCCTCATTTGCTTTTTCTATATGTTTCTTGCCATAAAAAGCTTTAGATGGTTCCAACTGCAACATTGTGTAAAAATTTTCCAGCAGTTTAACTTCACTGGCTGCCTTAGTGTCGGATATTTTCGCGATAACTGATGGTTCTTGAAGAACTTCTGAAAATGATAATTATAACTAGTTTCGCCGTTTCTTCTCCTGTCTGGCTAGGTTTGGAAACGGTGGTAGTTTACGGTAGACAGGGTTAAATTCAATTATAGTTATTAAATGTTGTGGTAATAAATAATTAATCTAGTTATAAATATAAATAATTGGCTTAGAAGTTAAAGCATATGTACCTTATTAAATAATATTTTTTATAAATGTTAAAATATTTGCACACCAAAATATGGTAGAATATGTTGATATATTTCCGCAAATAAATAATTTTCTTTCTTTCTAGTTTACATTCTTGCCCTCAGTACATACAATTCTCCTCAGGGAATATCATCAATCATACCACATAAAACAGCATTTGCATTTTTTTTTGCTCCATGTGACCACCCATTAAATAGAAACTGTCTATACTATTTTCTGTTTAAACCTTTCTTACTAATTTTTTAACTAGAAGTATAATAGAACTTCTTGAACTCATAATTTTAAATATTAGCAAATGTAGTCAATTTGCACTAAAGAATATTTGTTCACAATGTAGTAGAATGTGTCCATATGATTAAATATTTTGTAACACACAAACAGTGTAAACTTTATATATATATATTTTATAACTTTATATATATATATATAATATAAGGAAGTTCTCATATAATTTTTTAAAGAAGTGTCAATAAATGGAGAGAAAAAAAAATAAGAACTGGCACCGTCAGTAAAACCATAATAGTATAGATTGATCACGTTTAGTGGAGTGAAAATTTCTTTAGCGGNNNNCGTGGAATTTACGTTTTTGTGAAAGTTTTTAACCATTCACGTTTAGTGGAATGGTTAAAAACTTTAACTTCTAAACTCGCGTCATGACACGTGACGTGGGTCGTCATGTTTGTGTACAATAGCGCAATAAACGAATATTGTATTCTATCACATAAATGATAGTACTTTCATACTGATAATTAAAGCAATTCGTGCAAAATTATTTCCTAACCATTCCAAAATATCAAAAATGCACAATTTTCACTTATGGTTTGTTATATTGCACTCCCGGAATGCAACCCGTCGTTTTTTATCCACATATCTTCTCTCCCACTTTTATTGCACATATTAGTAAAAATTTTTCGTCAATACACAGTTATTTTCTCTTACTAGTCTTACAGTTTGACAGTTTGTGAGCAACTAAGACTATGGTAATGTATAAGTAATCAATGACTCATATTTATTAGTCATAGTGAAAAATAATCTACACATGCAAGCAATTCCAATTTGTAAACAAAAAAGAAAGAATTTTTTTAAAAAGTTTATTACGGGTTAGGATAATTAAGCTACATAAGAACTTACACAGCTGCAGTTTTTACTAATTTTACCAACTTAAAAAGTACTTTAAATGTTATGAAAGTAATGTTGTTATTGAGAGTTGGTGTATTTAGTTTATTATTGTATATATAGTTTTGTTTGATAAGTTGAATGTTACACTGTATTTCAAAATGAAAAATAATATTTGGTATGTTTAAGTTGTTGGACTTGACTGCATGAGGTCCCGGGTTTGATTCCTGGATCGGGCAAGAGAAAGAAAATTGGGTTTTTCCAATTTTCTAATAAAAAAAAACATTGCTCGGGATTGGATATGTGCTCGGTTGGCCACTTAGTATCTAGCTAGTTGTAGGTGCCCTGGTTGTGCCTCTGCCTACCTATTCGGGAAATGGGCGTGAAAGTACCTTTTTGTTTTTAATTTGATGTAAATATCTCTCTTATACTCTTCTGAAAACTATAAGCTTTTAAAATTATGCTCTGAATGCTAACGTTAAAGTAAAAAGTGCATCATGTAAGTTTTTAGTTTAAATTTCATTTGAATGTTACCTTTTAAAGAATGTTTAAATCCTGATGAAGCCTTAACCAAGAGAAACTTGGACTTATTTTCGATAAGCAGCTTGTTGTCTGTTTTAATCGCTTGTTGCATCATATAGTCAAAGAATTGGTCTTTGACAAATCCCGGTGATGCAATTATTACACATTTTACAATACTAAAATCTATATGTCTTAAAATTCCTTGCATAACTGCTTCATAAAATTTATTCAGGCCCTGTAAAAATAAATAAATATTTCATAATTTTAACTGACCACTATATACAAACTCAGCCATATGTATTGTTACGATTGATAACATTATGACATAACCCTATATCAAATTTAGGAATGTAGCTTTTTCAGTACATCCAGTTACATTTATAAATAAAATAAGAACAATTTCATAAAGAAAAATAGTTGTAAATATTGATAGACTCACAAAACTAAAACCATATTATGTTTACAAGATGATGATGATGATGAATAATTATTGTCACTCTTTACCTATTCCTACCACACTAGTCGCAGTGCTTAATTTTTATGTTGTTTATTGATCATGTTCAAAAAATTACAGCCTCAAATTGGCAATTGAACATATCTTTTAAACTACCTGTGACTTTTAAGATGGCAAACAATTATAAAAATTAGGAAAGATATCTGATTATTTGCTCTCCATTACCAAAAAAGCAGTGTAATCACTGTCAATAGCTGGTTAACATGAGAGCATACTCTAATGTTAACCAGCTATTGACAGTGATTACTAGAGATGTTATATTAGGGTAACTTTTCGGTAATCCTATTATTGAATA
>NJDD01002086.1:232059-243126 GCA_002245505.1 Calephelis nemesis
ATGATGATGAATAATTATTGTCACTCTTTACCTATTCCTACCACACTAGTCACAGTGCTTAATTTTTATGTTGTTTATTGATCATGTTCAAAAAATTACAGCTTCAAATTGGCAATTGAACATATCTTTTAAACTACCTGTGACTTTTAAGATGGCAAACAATTATAAAAATTAGGAAAGATATCTGATTATTTGCTCTCCATTAGCAAAAAAGCAGTGTAATCACTGTCAATAGCTGGTTAACATGAGAGCATACTCTAATGTTAACCAGCTATTGACAGTGATTACTATACTATACTGTAAGTCATATACTGTCTCTCTTTTAATTTTTTCATGAAATAAATTATTTTCAATTCTAAAAACTAACACAAGTGTTTACACTACCTTTTCATGTTGCTGGACAAAACCTTTTCGTTTTCTGGGAATGGTTATATCAATTTTAGATCTCACTAGTGTCATGGAAGGAGTAATGAGACAAACATGAGCTAGACCCTCTTGCATCACCACAGCTGCCACATCTGCGGAAGCTGCAGGATCACAAGCCATATCAACCCTTTCCAGAGCTACAGAGTCCCATAGTATTTTCTTTAGTATAAACTTCCGATTAAGCTCCAAATCTAAGGTATGGTATGCACCCATCTAAAATATGGCAAAAAGATTTTAGTAAATCAAATTCCCCATTGCACTCCACACAGGGGTACATTAAAAAACCATGATAGGATTCTGTAAATATAGTCAATATGTAATAACTCAGTAAATTAATATAATTAATATTCAAATGATTTTTTTTAACAAAATAACCCAATTGCACAATAAACAAAAAGACTTTGTCAATATTTAAGAGTTATCATTACAATTTTCTGTCAAAACACCAATTACTTAAGTTGTAAAAAAGTTGTAACCATTTCTTTAAAAAAAATAACTAAGCTTAGTTTCTCTTTAGTTTTAATCACCATTCGAGATCCTACCTTCACATATTGATTTTCTACAATATTCCTTCCTTTTAACCTTAGTACACATGCTTGTGTATCAAAATCTATAGTTTCAACGCTTATAGTCAAGGTAGTCCGAACTCTACTACTGGTGGAAGATCCAGTAGAAGACTCTGTTTGAACCTTTCGAACTGTCGACGCTGTTACCGAATCTCCCTCCGCGATAAGGTTGTATGCATGCCACATATCTTCCGACTCTTCTGGTATAAGGGCGATACTCCTGGGAAAAAAATATAATAATAAATAGCAATATGCCAAAAAGAAAAATAATTTATTGAGTGAAATTTAAAACAAACCCAGAGCCATCTTTCTCTATATTTTTAAAAACAAGTTTCATCTTTTTGTTTCGTTATTATCAATTAAAAATATTTATACTATTCATCCAAATATATCATTTACTGTAAGCATTTTTTCAATATTTCTACTGAAATTGCGAAAAGAAATCAACATTGCACTTATTTGTCAGTTCCAGTGACAAATGCACAGAATACAGATTGACAAATGACGATTGTTGGTTTTTAATTTTATCCCAGTCGGGGAAAGGCAAAGGATCTGAGTCCATACAGCCACGTCTTCCGTATTAATAAATCTTTTTCTTGTTTTATATTTTCAATTCATGTCTTCCGTATTAATTCTTTATTTCAGTCATTAGTCACTATTTACAAAGTCATGTCTGGGTCTTGAGTAAGTCTTGTACAGTCCATGCGTGAACCCTTGCCTTTATACAAGGGCACGACGACCGCACGTCGCCAGTCTTCGGGTACTCTGCCGGACTTCCAACATTGTCCGGACGGCAGGACCACTAAGTTTGATCATCGATTCAATTCAATTCAACTCACCATTCTTACCATGTAAAATGACAAAATATTATAATTAAAGACTGAACCAATTTTCTAAATGTTATACAGTATATGTATGTCTGCTATTTTTCACAGAATATCATCTGACATAAATTGTTAGAGAAGTGTCTAGTTTAAAAAATATTTTGCAGTTAGCTTTAGGTATTAAACAGATAATACTCAAAGCAGAAATTTATTATTTCATTTTATTTAGTCATAATTTTATTAAAACACAAATAAAGTCTTCCGGTATCCGTCTTAAATAACATTTTTAGACGTATTAAAACCAAAGAAATAGTTTCACTATGTCTAGTGTACTACATTTTTATATCTGGGGCCCTACCATGAACGCTTATAGCAGTATTATTTCCATCTTGCTAAATGTCTGCCTTTATAAGCAACTTTATGGCATACGTTATAAGGTTGTCTTTCTCGACTGACATTTAGTATTGTTAAAATAGTACTGTTATAAGAGCTTATGGTAACCCCCCTGGTTAAGATAAAAACAGAAAATATTTATAATCTATAAAAAAAATCCTAGTATTGCTCACAAATCCATGTTGTTGCATTTAATTAATCGGATATCATCATCATCAGCCGGAAGACGTCCACTGCTGGACATAGGCCTCCCCCAAAGAGCGCTACAAGTCACGATCTCCAGCCGCTTGTAACCAGCGACTCCATGCGACTTTGACCAGATCACCAGTCCACCGGGTCGGGAGGTCGTCCAACACTACGTCCTCCGGTGCGGGGCCGCCACTCGAGAACCTTTCTTCCCCACCGGTTGTCGATTCTGCGAGCAATGTGGTCTGCCCATTGCCACTTCAGCTTGCTGACTCTCTGAACTATGTCGGTTACTCTCGTTCTCTTGCGGATCACCGAATTACGGATCATATCTCGCAGAGAAACACCGAGCATAGCTCTCTCTATAGCACGCTGAGCGACTCTGAGCTTATTTAAGAGGCCCACATTTAACGGCCAAGTCTCAGTTCCATATGTCATCACCAGTAACATACACTGGTCGAAGACTTTCGACTTTAAGCTCTGCGGTAATTCGGACAAGAAGATTGGACTGGGGTTGGACAGAGCGTAGACTTCTTGTGTTGATATTCAATGTGCCTCTTACCATCCGATGATCACTACCGGTTTTCAGCCTATTGATCACAGAGACATCATTGAATATGTGGCGTCTGGTAGACAAAATGAAGTCTATCTCATATTTTATCGACCCATCCGGGCTAATCCAGATCCATTTACGATGTGGCTTTTTTCTGAAGAAGGAATTCATCATAAAGAGTCCTTCCTTCTCCAGAAATTCAGCCAACCGTTGGGCCCTTGGATTACGCCTACCAACACAAAATTGTCCCACTTTCAGCTCATCACTCTCTCTTTTACCCAGCTTTGCATTGAAGTCGCCCATCACCACCGTGTAGTGCGTTTTGGAGGTATGGATGGCTTTTGATATGTCCTCGTACATTGCCTCCACCTCGTCGTTAGAGTGCGCCGAAGTCGGGGCGTAGACCAGTGTGCCTAGTGTGAGCTTTTGAAATGATTTACTTTACTATCGCGTTTACGTTTGATGACCTTGATGTATGGAGTTATTGCCAGCGCCTCTAGCGGACAGTCGAAACAATTAATTTATTCCATACATTTGGATAGTCCAAACGCAAACGTGGTAGTAAAATAAATTCGTGCGAAACTCACACTCAGCACACTGTATGACCTTCAGCGAATACCGTTTGGTAATTCTGAGTATCAGGTACGTCACCCTTGTCAACACACTCCCGATTGCCTCGACGTTGTTGATGAGCGACCTCCAGACGATAAACCCGACATCGCCCTGTAATAGGGCGTCACCTTCCCGGTGGTAGAACAAGTTACCGGACTTTAGGATTATCGAGCCCTCTCCCTGTCTTCGGACTTCAGACAATCCCACAACGTCCCAGCGTAACTTCTCTAAACACTTTTCCAACTCCAGGATCTTCTCGTCAGTCCGGAGCGTGCGGCAGTTGTGTGTTACCAGGGCCAGGTTCGTCAGCTGGTAGCCTGCATCCGTCCGGGGATTCTTCGTACCCACTGCTCTGTCGTTACAGACTCCGCTACCGTAGACTCGGTTAAGTGGAGCTGCCGGAGACTGGGGGCCAAGGTTTTGGTAGTTAGTTTGGTAGTTTGGGGGGTTTTGCCATAATCCCGACGCTTGGCGGACGGGTTGGGGATCAATAGTAGGGTGGAAGCTTTCACAAGGACGCTGCTGCCCGTCCTGCGTCAGCAAATTTGCTTCCACCCACCTTGGAATGGTTTGACCGCCGCCCGTCCGTCGGTTGACTGATTGCGCTGGCGGTACATACCACACACAGCGGGCGGTGGGGTCGTCACTTCCCTACGCCTAATCGGATATTACTAATACATGATCGAAAATCTATATAACAACTAGTTTAGCTGCATTTAAACTGATCCATGGGGCTTATGCCCCTTCTCAAGTTAAATTATTTTTAAATACAAACTACTCTAAACAATTGCATTTGATCTATAAATATAACTATAAAAATAGTCACAGCTCTCAACAGTTACATATTATTCTTCTTGCGCTGAAACGAACTGACGATAGCTTTAATTATATGTACAAACTTTATGGTAGGTGCGTCTAATCTCACAACTGTGTGTTTGTTTGGCAAAATTATAAACGTTAACTAGGTCAGCAATGTATAGTAAAATAGTGGAAATCGCTTCAATTTTGACGTACTTCGGTAACTGACAGTTCTAAACAGCAATGTATACAAAACTAGTTCTGTAAATTTTGCTGTGATGTGTGAACGTCAAAATAAATGAGAAATGTTTTTAGTCGTTAATTTCCTTTAATTTTATTGACTTTTTATTAGAAAGTGTTAAATAAAATAGTTTTTTTGGGTAATATTATGTAAGTTTTACTTGTAATCAAACAGTTAGTGCAGTTTTTTAAAGTGAAGTGATAACGTCTTCAAGCTCAGCTGGTCGAACGAGCGGTAAAAATTTCGCGATTTTTTCTTGTAGTCACGGAAGGCACTTTTTGTGCTCCATTTCTTCATCGAGGTATGCAGTTATATTTTCTAACGTTGCCTGCTTAGCATTTTTATATACCAACGTTATTTTAATATTTTATTTTGTAATTACACGCGTATGTTTTTTCTTTCATGTTACGTATACATTTTGAAAAATATTTAGTACCATTCATAAACACAGTCCTGTGTATTTATTTATATCTTCGTTTATGTTATGGCCGTGATCCAGATTGTGTGTCCTCTTATTGCGCGCGAACTTGCGGTATTTTTAGTTTATTAGTTCGTAGTTACGATTTGTTAGTTTTCTTCGGTCGCGTGGTGTTTTCTTGACGTCTTTCGAAAACATCTTTTTTTTCAGCAGTTGTAGAATAAGTGGATATGTAGTAGTGAAATTAAAAAAAATCCTAAGTGTTTAAGTGATTACAAAAATGAGTGAGAATCCTGAAGTAGTCCCAGATACTTCGTATCCCCCGCCAGCGTCTTCAGCGTCGTCGGAAGATGTGTCGTCTGTTAGTACATCAGCCTCAACAATACCCAGATCTGAAATACCAAGACCATCTACACTTACCAAGCCTTCAGGGCTGAAGCCACCTACCAAGATAGGGAGATTGTGTTCTAACTCAGCGCCAAAACCTGCTGTTCCTTTGTCTCCTAGAACTGGTAAGTGTGTTGCAATTACTTCCCTATGTTTTTAGTTCTTGCCACAACACAGTGACTTAATGGATTTCATTGGAAGATCCATTATCAATTATCCCAATTACAAACTGCAATTGACAAAAATTGGAATTATAGTGGCCTTGTCCATTGTCACACAAATTTATCATATCTTCCCAGGAGTCATTTTAATCAATTGCAATCTTCTAATCAATTTTTGAATTGAAGGCAATTATTAATTAATGTGGCTTTTGGTGATCCTTGTTCCTTGATGTTTAGGTATTTTATAACTAATGTATGGCTCAATTTTTATCTTCAATTGACATATAAAAAAAGCTTTCTTCAAACAATACATTTATTGAGTTTTCCATTAAGTAATGAAATATTTACAGTATGTTGATAATTTATGTAATATAATATTTTTATTTGTACTTAAACAGAAGAGACAATATTCAGTTTAATATACTTACATATTTGTTAAAAGGTCTTGGTAATCCTTTACCATTTAAAAAAGTACGTGTGGGTATTATTTTTCCATAGTATCTACCATTCCTAATATTGCAAACTATGTATGTTGTTTTTTTGAATGGGTATTTGACTACTTTTTATTTTATTGATAATCAAATGTCCTCTTCATCTTACAAACATTGGTAAAATAATCACTCTTCTCATTTGAAAACTCTATAAAATGTTTGCTCTATACTCCATAAGTTTATAATTACATTAATTTTAGACTTGTCTAGAGTTATAGTCATAGCAACATATTAGCCATTCAAAAAAAAATACTTATTCAGAAAATTCTCCATGCTACATATATACTCCAAGTAGGTACTTTGTATGCCTCATCTAAATTAAATTGATTATTATTATTTATTTATTACTAACATTCTTTAATAATCTAATACATTTAAAAAATATGGTTCCAGCCACCCAACTTTGAATGATCGTAAAACAAGTGAAATCTTATTTATTTAAAAGTAAACTAACCTTTCTTGTTGAACTGCACTTTATGCACTAGGCATGTAATTAATTTGTTTAATTAATTAATTAATTAATTCCAATAAATAAAATGTCAAATATCCTATTGGTAGGTATCATATATAGTGACATTATAATTTATTTACAAAGAAATTTTAGTGACTTCAATAAAAATCAGGGAAAGCATAACTTAGTATACCATTTCATTTATTCATAAAATTAATGGAAGTATGAGAATTGAAATTTGTGAAATTAATCTAACCAAAAGTTACGCCTACAAACTGTTAGGGGCTGTTAATGTCAAGCGATACAAAGTTCACCGGTTGGGCTATGAAATATTAAAAAAAAATGTTTTATAAAAGGCAATCTCTATCCAGCTTTTTGACACCGATGTATATGCAGTTAGCTGTATTTGGTCTGTGTGTTTATTATGGTAACTCTAACTTGCAGGTTCCACTGGGAAATAGTTATTTAATATTCTTGGCTTAGCTAAGGGATATTGCAATATGTGTCACAATCGACACATAATTATTACTTAATCTTTCATTTGAAATTCAATTCTGTATCCATTTATCTAACCTGTACATATATTAAAACTTGTTTAAGATGTAGAATTTGGAGGAAGAAAAAAATTTAATTAGACATTATGAAACTTTGTTGTCATGTGGTTTTGACCCAGTATTGCAGCTAATGTATTTGGCTGGACATTACTTCCTAAGTATTTTTGTATCCTGATTTTAGAAACATCATTTACCTGTTATTTTACAACATGTCATACTAGTTTGTAAGTAGTATTTAAAGAATTATATTACTGTGCAAATGGCTTTGAGTAACTTTCTTACAAATTCTGAATACTGAGTATATATTTATCAGGATTTCATTTTAATACAATAGGGGTTTTGTCTATCTAGGACTAAATGCATCATGTTTATTTCATTTTCTGTGAACTATATTTGTCATAACAAAGCTTAATGGATTAAACAACACATCAATATTACAAATCAAGTACTAATATGCTGAGTATTTATAATTGCTCTGTATATTAAACAAACAATGAATCACTCAAAGAGTTACTAATTACCATTTGGATAAACTTAAAGGGTTAAAAATCACCATTAAAAATATCAATCGGAAGTGGATAAGTGCAAGTTGAACTCATCCTTGATTGCTCCTTAGTAGCAACTAGAAAGCATAAATTAGGGTATTATGAGAGTAGTAAGTATGTAGTATTATTTGACTGGATGTCTCATAATCTGGGCACAGTAAAAATGCAAAACCCGAAATCAATTTCAGGAAGTTCCTAAGTCATGTTCATACATAAAGTCCATACATCCTCGATTTCTTTGGAAATCCATCATCAGATCCAGACATGGTGGCAATGGGACCATGTTAAAAGTATGCTCTTTCAAATAAAAAAATCTGAAATTGTATCAGACATGACCGAAAAACAACAAACAAAAAAATCTAATAGCCCCCTCCTTTTTTCGAATTTGGTGAAAATCCCATTATATTTTTTTATCTGCGGTTTTTATCAATGTCCTATAGGTAGCTGTCTCAAAAACTACTCAATTACCCAATTTTCGCTAAAAGGTTGTATCAATATTTTAAGCATATATTTTTTAAGTTTTGTGTTCTCATATTTTAGAAGTTAGTCTTGAACTTCCAAAGAGGTAAAATGTGTCTCCCCAGATGCCAATTTCAAACGCTTATTGTTGAAAAAAAATGGTTTTAGGAACACCAATATAATTTTTAAATACCTATGTAGGTATAGATGCGACACATGTATAGGTTTAACGAAACAAAAAGGACGACGCAAAACCGCCAAACAATCCGGATCCAAAGTGGTAAACAAAAAAGTGGCGACTGATATAATTTTCAATTCGATATAAATAAATATCGATCTATGTTAGGTCACTTAGGTATTTATAACCGTGATATAACATAACGTTAGTAAACGAATGATGATCTAAGCTGACATAACCTTAGTTTTGTCGTCACATATCATTAAAAAAACACGTTTCCACTCGCATAACTGGTTTTTTTTATTATCAAGTTGGCAATTATTTTACATTTTTATTTGCGACGCTTATTTGTTTCTCACAGTTCCGAGTTTACATCACAAATGAAGGTCGGGGCGGGATATTACTGTTTGTTAGGCAAATGGCTTTCCTTTTTTAATAATTGAAGTGTTATTGAAGTCCTAAGATTCCTCAAGGATTAAGCTATAAACTGCAAAAACTTAGTTTCTTGGAAAAAAGACATAAACTAGTGGCACACCTAAATATAGCACTCGTTGTTGCTTGCAGATATCTATCTGCAAAAAACACAGATCTATGTTAAATTCTACTTGTAGGTGGGTGAATCAAAAAACCATAGAATCGTTATAACATGCAAAAATTAAAAAAAAAAAACATTTTCTGCATAGTCTCCCTCTAATGCAATGCATTTAGAATAAAGCGTTTTTGTCCTCCTTATTCCTTGCGAAAAAAGGTTTTTATGACTCTCGTAAAACTTCTGACAGCAGCCATAACCGCGTCATTATCGTGGAACTTAGTTTTACGAATTTCCTCCTTTAATTTTGGAAGAAAGAGGCTAAGTCTGAAGAACGATGAGTGGTCAACGACAATAAAGCCAGCACAGTGGATTGAGTTTAGTGCAACTTCCGATCGATGGGCAGAAGCGTTATCTTGAAGAAACAACACGCCAAACGACAGTCTTCAATGACGTTTTTCGTTAATCGTTTCACTTTCTTTATCAAATTTTGCATAATATTGTACAGTAATGGTCTGGCCTTTTGGCATGTAATCATTCAGTATAAGGGATTCCTTTAGTATTTCAGAACACTGAGGCCATAACTTTGCCAGTGGTAAAAGCGACTCGGAATTTTTTAATGGACGAAGAGCATGGTCGTTTACAACACATGTTTTTTCTCTTAGTTTTAGGATCGAAATGATGGACCTATATTTAATCCATGGTGACGAAGCGACGGAGGTAGAAAATATCCGAATCTTACTGGAACATCTCAAGATTACGCTGAGAAGTTTCTAAACGACGTTTAACATTCGTGGCACCTATCTTACCGACACTTTTGAAACCCCTGTGAATCAGTTAAAATGGATTGAACACCATCAATTATATTAGATAGCGTTAAATTTGATATTAACACCACCTAATATGAGTGCTCGCTGTTGTAGTGTTTGTATGATTTGAAAGAGAGATTAGGTAGGAGTAACTCAAACCTCAGGTTGTTAAGGCATCATTTTCACTTTTGACCAAATTTGGCATCAGGAACTCTGCCTCTTTGTTTTTATGCATATATTAAAAAAGTACATTCATTTTTTTATTATGAATATTACAAAGAAGCAGACCTACTTTTATTATCAATTAGATTATATGAGAAAATCGCACCTTTCGAGCACAAAGCTTCGTATTATACACACTTAATATTTAAATTGAAGCCATTGTTGGTCTTCCATACTTGCTTATCATATTTTATTCTGCATGTACACGGAAAATTAATGTTTGTTAGGGTGGTATTCTATTTGTCAAAAGTCTTTTTCCAATTTCGATGTCTAATATTTGATCAAATTTCTTTGACAGATGCCTGTTCTGTAAGGAGAGCCGAGTGCCTGCTCGTTGTCTTTTTTTTTTAAGTTATAGGAAAGCAAACAAGGAGTCGGAAATCCGTCTGCTTGTTGCGTCTGCGTGCTGAATTTCTTACTATCAGGAAATCTTCATGGTAAGATATTCACGCCGCCTAGAGACAACAAAGGTGGTAATGGTGCGTTGCCAACCTGAGGTCGGGATGTTAGGCCTCCAGCAAAAGTAAGTTTATTGGCTACTTTACCCTTCGAACCGGAACACGTCATGACGTTATGGCGGCAGGAATAGGTAAGGCGGTGGTACCAATCCGGGCGAGTCGCTTCCAAACTCTACCACCTAGTCGGATGTCACGGTGTTAGTGATGGTAAGCCTATGCTCGCCTTTTACGATCTGCCTGGCAAGGAAGGCAAATGGTCTATTCTAAAAAGGAGCCCGAACCAAAACGGGGGAAATTACACACCTTGACTGTCGGGCAACAGGAAAAAATTGTAGTTTTTCCAAAATTTAAAAAAAATTGCCCGGGATTGGATGTGTACGAGGTTGGCGATAGGCTTGCCTCCTATCACATTGTGGGATTTAGTTTCTTCGGCTAGTCATGGGTACCCTGATTGTGACTCTGTCTACTTATTTGGGGATATGGGCGTGAAAATACTTAATGAACTTAAAGTTGTTTTTTTGTTTTGCTGCGTTTAAATTTTCCTTATTCTGCAGCCATGCATTTGGTACAAATATGTCGACAAAAACAATATGTTTTCAGCTGACTTATTGCTTATTTGTTATATTGTGAAACGGGTACTTTCAGTATGACTACAAAATAATAAGTACTAACGTAGTATGACCCCAGATAGATCTAAAATATAGTTTTCGAATCATACATGTTAATGCGTGCAAGATTGACTTCAATACTTATGCCATACTAGCTGCGCCCCGCGGTTTCACCCGCGTAAGTCCCAATCCCGCGGG
>NJDD01002086.1:250151-338036 GCA_002245505.1 Calephelis nemesis
CGAAATGCCTTTTCTTTTTTAGTAACAATGTGCAAAAATCAAAATATGTTAAACCCAATCCAAAACAGGAAAGGTTCTCAATTTAGAATGTATGCTTTTTGTATGTTACGCGATTACTCTGTCAATTACAAGTCGATTTTGATGATTCTTTTTGGTAATGTTGAAAGAAACAAAAAATATACATTTCATTAAATACTAGCGACCCGCCCTGGCTTCGCACGGTTGTAAAATATAGATATAAACCTTCCTCTTCGATCACTTTATCTATTAAAACAAACCCTATCAAAGTCCGTTGCATAGTTTTAAAGAGAAAAGAAAGTATCCAGAGGGACAGAGGAAGCGACTTTGTTTTATACTATGTAGTGAAAACTCAAAAGTAGAGTTATTGCGCTAAAGAGAGAAAAGATGATTCTAGTTTTTTAATTAAGTTTTTTCGTTTTCGTATTTCGTAATGATCACGCGAGTGCCAAAAACTAAAAAAAGACCTCAAAGCTACTGACAAACTGGTAGGATGTTGAGAAAAATTATGTGGAACCATCAACTAATCTTGAGCTTATCTTTCGAAAAAAGAATGATCAACTCCTAATATGGTACCTGATAAACTAGTTTGAGTCGGTTTTTGCAGTTTATTTTTCTTAATTATTATTATTTTATGATTTTTGTTACTATAAAAAGTATCTTCTCTTGAGTAGAAAGAAGTAGACAGAGATACAACCCGGGCACCCTCGATAACCCTAATGTAGCTTAAACCTACAATGTAATAGATCAAAATCAATTTATTTTTCTTACAAACAGTTTAACAGAACCGACGGATACTATAGTATTCCTTTACATTTTATATAGAAAAACAGAAAGATGATGGCAGGATAGATGGCAAACCTATCGCTAACCAGGCACTTATCCTATCCCGGCAGTGTTGTTTTTTAATAGAACATAAAAAACACTTTTCGAATATCTAGATCCAGAAAACCGGGGATAGGATGATCACATCCCTATACTCAAGAGATACTGAGGATACTGCGCTTAAATTCACGACCACAGTCGATATTATGTAAACAATGAAGTATGTATAATTATTCTCACGTGTATGTATTTTTCACACTCATTATCTTTGCAAATAACAAAATAATACAAGTGACAGTAAACTGACCTACATACTGTCGTCAAGTTGAGGCCGTTCTCTAAAATAATCCGAGACGTGTCCATTCAGAAACTTTTGTTTTCTTTCTATTATTGTTTTAGAGAGTTCACCGAAATAGGTTTTATTTTTATTTATAGCATTGTGGTGTTGCAGTTATGGGTTACATTTAAAAACACCCGTCCCACGTAAGTTAAGTGAGATATTAGCCTATCGGTTTTCTTATTACAGCATCTTATGTGGTTAAGACTTACAACTAAGATCCATACTAATATTATAAATACTAAAGCATGTCTGTCCATCGAGTGTTCTTTTACGGCTAAATCGCAAACCGATTTTGCTGAAATTTCTCATAATAACAATAGAACATAATATTATTAGTCGCCTCTGTGGTCTAGCGGTTCAGTTGTCGGACTTGACTGCGTGAGGTCCCGGGTTCCAATCCCGGGTCGGGCAACAAAACGAAAATTGGGTTTTTCCAATTCCAAAAAAAAATTCCAAAAAAAATGTTGCTCGGGATTGGATATGTGCCCGGATGGCGATAGGCTTGCCACCTATCACATTGTGGGACTTAGTGTGTCTTCGGCTAGTCGTGGGTACCCTGGTTGTGTCTCTGCCTACGCGTTCGGGGATATGAGCGTGAAGATACTTTATTATTATCTACGTAGTCCAAACATATGCTATTTATTTTAAAAAATAAACCCCAAAAGAACTATATTAGAGCATAAAAGTTTGTATGAAATCTTCACTATTCTACGCTGACGAAGGTGTGGGGAAACAGCTAATAAGAAGCGAAACTGGTAGGCTAATCTGTATAGCTACTAATGTAATGTAAAACTATCCTATATAATATATAACCAACCAGGCACATATTCAATTCAGAGAAACCTTTTTTTATTAGAAAATTGGAAACACCACATTTTCTTTTTGTTGCCCGACCCGGGATTCGAACCGAGAACCTCGTGAAGACAAGTCTAACACTTGGACCGCTAGACCAAAGATGCGAGAGGGAGAGGCGAGGCGAATTAATTATTTGTTATTAATTTTTAATTACAAGAAATGACGTGTTTATCTAGGACTTCTTAGAAGAATGTAGGTCAACTGTTTTCCAACCAAGCAGCTTACAAGGAGGGAGGGAATCCGTGACTGAGTCTATTTGGGCGAGTTTTATTGGTACCTCCACCTTATTGCTATTGCTCGTTACGAAAATATATTATAACATTTGACAAAATAGTTTTTTTTTTGAAATGGCTAATATGTCTAACCACGAGGTTTTTACAACTTCAACGGACTATGCCAACAAAATAGCGTTAAAGAAAACACTGTGTCTATGCATTCAGGACATTCATTCGTTGATCGGTATTTGTTTGTTTGTTATCGCAATACAAAAAAATACTATTTTCTGTGGTCTAGCGGTCCAGGACTTGACTGCAGGAGGTCTCGGGTTCGATTACCGGGTGTCCGACCCGAACCCGACCGAACAAAAGGAAAATTTTGATTTTCCAATTTTCTAAAAAAAATAATGTTGCTCGGGATTGGATATGTGCCCGGATGGCGATAGGCTTGCCACCTATCACTTTGTAGGACTTAGTGTCTTCGGCTAGTCGTGGGTGTTGTTGTGCCTCTGAATACGTCTTCGGGGATATGGGCCTGAAGATACTGACTATTTTTTGCTATTGAAGCGATGGTTCGAACTAACTTATAATCAACATATATATACACAACAAACCAAATCATTTAAATATAGCGAAAATATTTGCACTTAAAAGAAACATTACTTAATGTGGAAAACTAATTTAAAATAGTAAAATATAATCACCCACACACCGACTATTGAGATCATCCTCTTGTGATGTTCAGTCATTAAATTGTTGAAACAGGCCGAAATGAAAAAAAAAACGTGTACTTCAACAAAATTTGAGCATTTTTTGGATTATTGTCTGTCTGTTGAGTTGTTCTCCAATTACGCAAAACTCACTAGATAGGTTTTGATAAAATTTTGTATATTATAGTTTTCTTTATACTATCAAGCTACATAATATAGATTATAGGATACATTTTAACAGGCTGCGCGAAAAGGGGGTGCAATATTTTTTTAACTTGTCTTAGTTTTTACAAAGTTTATATTACTAAAAATGATTAGGTTTTCAGTTGTAGTATATGTTACCTAAAAATATATACATAAGTGTTAACTCATTTTTAGAAAAGCGTTACCTTTGGAAAGGAATTAAATTTTAATTAATATCTCCTCGATTAATTTTGCTGAAATTTGGTGTGGTTGCAGTTTAAATCATCTGAAAAGTTTGATTGTATTAACCCACTTGTGAAAAAAAGACATTCAATTTTTTCATACACTTAATTATACCTAGTACATTATCTCTTAAATCAGGGTAATTTTAACCGACTGCAAGAGACGAAGACTTCATGAGTTTTGGCTTTTTTTTATTATGCCAAAAATATCTACTGTGTGTGTCTAGCTATATTTTGTATAATTGCATTACATTACAATTACATAGTATAAAACAAAGTCGCTTCTTCTGTCTCTATGTCCCTTTGTATGCTTAAATCTTTAAAACTACGCAACGGATTTTAATGCGATATTTTTAAATAGATAAAGTGATTGAAGAGGAAGGTTTATATGTATATTTTATACCCGTGCGAAGACGGGGAGGGCCGCTAGTAGGTTTATGATTTCTCTCAAAATGCAAGCGAAGTCGCTTGCAGCAGGTAGTATAAACATTCATTTAAAATTCTGTGCAAAGCTGTTGATTACGCTATTTTCGATTGACGTTTACCGAACATCTTTTTATTAATTCACGATTAATTAATTTCACATATTTTACATTTTCGAATATAATTTATACCTTGGATTATTTAAAAAGATTAGCATTCAACATCTTTCTTTAAGTTTTTATGTTCATTCATAAATCAATCACTACAAGATTTATAGGGTACCTCGAAATTGATACAAGGTACTCATATGTGATCACTATGTTTTCCGTCCGTCCGTATGTCCTTCTAAGGTTACGTACCTCAAAATTAACACAAGGTACTCTTATAATATGGTCACTATGTTGTCCGTTTGTTCGACCGTCGATCTGTCAAGATCCTTTTTGTCAGGAACGCGTGGAGTTATCAAACTAAAATTTATAACAAATACCCAGATCTACAGTCTTTTGGAGCTGTAAAAAAAACAAATTTCTAAGGCTAAGTAATCAAAAGATACAGCTGTTCGTGCTTGCAGAATAGACCATCTGCCTTCCTGCCAGGCAGCTCATAAAAGGCGAGCATAGGCCTACCGTCATCTGACTAGGTGGTAGAGTTTCGCAGTGACTTGCCCGGATTGGTACCACCGCCTTACCCCTTCCTGCCGCCATAACATCATGGCGTGTTTCGGTTAGGAGGGTAAAGTAGCCGGTAAACTTACTTTTGCTCGAGGCCTAACAACCCCGCCTCAGGTTGGCAACGCACCATTATCACCTTTGGTGTCACGTGGCCTGTTTTTTACTTAATAGATTGTATTTTTTTGCTTAAACTGATTTCCATTGAAATTTAAGCTAACTCTACCTTTATTGAGTTAGTTTTAAGTTTTTATAAATAGTTTTCGATCATTGGCGTGTGTATAACACTTGTTTTTGTTTGTGGTTGTGGCAAAAATGATAAAACTATTCATAGCTTTTAATAATTTTTTCGAAATATATTTTTTATAAATATGAAATAATTATATATATCAATATCTGATAGTACCCAGTCATGTAGAATCTAGAAACCGTACCTACCTACCGTAAATCACTACATAGTATAAAACCAATTCGCTTCCTCTGTCCCTATCTCCCGTTGCATGTTTAAATCTTTAAAACTACGCAACGAATTTTGGTGCGTTTTTTTAATAGATGAAGTGATGGAAGAGATAGGTTTATGTGTATGTTTCATAACCGTGCGAAGCCGGGGCGGGCCGCGAGTTAGGTATAAAAATTAAAAATTAGGGAGGTTAGTGTCAGAAATCATTAATATTGTATAACATAATTCATGTATTAATCAATCGGAATCGGATATAATTATTTATATTATGACGGTAATTAGGTAATTTATAAGTCCGAGTAATAACTAATTTAACTATCGGAAACATAAATTATGTCACATAATATTAAGGTTTTTTTTACACCTATCTCTTCCAATGTCAATAATTCTAGCAGTAAATTTTTAATCCTTACTAATATTAGTAAAGCGAATAGATTAGCGACTAATTATTATCTTTTTTTCGCTATCCGCCAGTTGTATACAGTGAGAATGCAGATATTTTGAAAATAATGTAAATGATCAAAAATTAAAAATTATACTTAACTAGCTGCCTGTTCCGGCTTCTCTCGGATGGTAATTATTTGATCATAAATTGAGATGTAAGCTATTTTATCTTTCAAGTTGGATCATACTGCACACGGTGTGCAGATTACATTGAAATCGGTTTAGTAATTTAGGAGTCCATCGCGGATAAACAACATGACACGTAATTTATAAAAAAGTAAGTAAGTAAGTATCTTCACGCCTATATCCCAGAAGAGATAGGCAGAGGCACAACCAGGGCACCCACGACTAGCCGAAGACACTAAGTTTCACAGTGTGATAGGTGCCAAGGCTATCGCCAACCGGGCACATATCCAATCCCGAGCAACGTTTTTTTTATTAGAAAATTGGAAAAACCCAATTTTCTTTTTGTTGCCCGACCCGGGATTCGAACTCGGCACCTTATGCCAAGTTTTATTTATAAAAATTTTATGTAAGATGTTTCTGACCACGCATCTCCGAAGCGGCTGTACAAATTTTCATTTACTTTTTTTATACACATTTTCTATGAGAATAAGGCGTGCAATAAAATATTTCATTCCGCTAGGTTATGTTTGAAGTCTTACACCCAGCCGGGACTATGCCTGTGTCTGGTCAGAGGGTACAACTAGGTATAACAAGGAGTATATTGTTTACACTGGTAAACATGTTCTAGTATCGGAAAAGGAGTTAACCAACCGCTACTTAACGTTAAGCAGCCCAAGGAGGAGGAAGACCGATCTCATTAAGGTTAAAAAAATGAGAAATCTTCTTGTTTTCGTTTTAATTTACTTTATACATATTCAATTTTGCTAACCAAAAAGTGAAGTTATATACCAGATAAACGGGCGCGTAAGTTTTATTAGTAAACTAGCGGCCCGCCCCTGCTTCGCACGGGCATAAAATATACATTTAAACCTTCCTTTTCAATCACTTTATCTATAAAAAAAAACTGCATCAAAATCCGTTGCGTCGTTTTCAAAATTCAAGCGTACAAAGGGACAGAGGAAGCGACTTTGTTTTAAACTATCTAGTGAAGGGATAGATTCTTGCTCGAGGCTAACTGCAATTTTAACTTGATGTTAATTTCGGCGATGTTTGCTGGCTAAATTATAGATGAATTCAATTAAATATAAGAACAAATATTATGTTACGCAGATCCGTCATCTTAGCTCTATACTATAAGTATTTGTAAATAGGTCAAACGTAGTAACACTACCATAATCTGTGACAAACATGTATTAAGGAGTGTGGAGATAAAATCTCTTATCTAAAACTCGTGCCTTGCTTAACAGAACTATAAAGATGCATGCATGTTTCGAAAAGATAAAGATATATATATATATATATATATATATATATTCTTTTACTAAATGATGCGTATACGGATTGTTTGATGTTTCTGAGATTGATGTGACAAAAATATACCTACTCAATGTTCATTTGTCCAGCAGAGATAAGTAGCGGGTTATGGTAAACTTACTTAGATTGACAATGCTTATTAGTATTGCTGTAAATCGTTCTCGTCTTTGAAAATTCATCCATGTAGGGAAAATTCACCCATGGCGCAAATTTCCCCGTGTTGGTCAGGCCTTTTGTGTAGAGTAGACCATCTGCCTTCCTGCCAGGCAATTCCTAAAAGGCCTGTGAAGGCTAAATGAGTGCTTTGCAATTCGTCCGGGTATCGATCCACCGCATAGCATATTATTATTCTAGCCGCCATAATGACATTGTCATGTCCGCTCTGAAGGGCCTGGTAGCCGGCAGACTTACTAAATTGGTCTGGCAACAATTTCTATGACACCTGCAATAACTATGGTGTATATATGTATAGACTTTTTTTGTGATATTGGAAGGCAAACAAGCAGACGGATTTCCTGATGGAAAGAAATTCACGTCGCCTAGAGACACCAAAGGTGGTAATGGTGCGTTACCAACCTGATGTCGGGATGTTAGGCCTCGAGCAAAAGTAAGTTTACCGGCTACCTTACCCTCCGAACCGGAACACGTCATGACGTTATGGCGGCAGGAATAAGTAAGGCGGTGGTACCAATCCGGGCGAGTCGCTGCTAAACTCTACCACCTAGTCAGAATTCACGGTGTTAGTGACGGTGAGCCTTTGCTCGCCTTTTACGAGCTGCCTGGCAAGGAAGGCAGATGGTCTATTCTACAAAGGAGCCCGGACCAACACGGGGAATATTATATCAATATTAACCTTGGTGTACTTTAGCCTATATTTATTAATAATAAGAAGTTACGTTTTTCTAGTCAAAGTATATTTCTTAGTATCAAGAAATCCGTCTGTTTGTTTTCCAATTACGTTATATCAACATATATATAGTCTAAGCACTGAATGGGTTTTTAATCAATCCACCTGTAATCCGTTTATCTAATAACAATAATGTTACAACAATGTGGATAATATCACAATTGTCGTAGTTTTGTTGTTCCGTCCACAAAGAATATTGTACGACGTGGATATCCGTTCAAGGCTACCGCATTAATAATTCCCCCGTGTATGATATCATTCTTGTTGAGGCAACTATTACACGTAGTTGGAGACCGGTTGACATCAATTTCAGACATTTTCTTATCTTTTTGTAATAGTTTCTTTAGAAGATTTTTGTGGGATAAGACAGCGATCTTAAGAAGCGATCTTGGAAGAAGTGGTCTTATCAACTAGACCACTTCTTCCATGTCCCATGACCTATTTAGCCTTTGCTCGCCTTTTTCGAGTTTTCAGACAGGAAGGCAAAGTGTCTGTTTTACACACGTGACCCACGCCAACAATGAGAATATGTTAAAAGATTACTTATTAATCATGAGAGGAGTAGAAACCCTCTGAAAAAGGACCGTCATAACATCAGGGTCTTCGCAATAATGCTTTAGTGCTATATTTAGGATAAGCTGTTTTTAACCCCTGACGCAAAAAGAGGGTTGCTATAAGTTTGTCGTGTCTGTTTGTCTGTGGCAACGTGACTCCCAAGCGGATGCAGAGATTTCAATTTGTTTTTTTTTTGTATGAAATGTAACTTATGTGCCAGTTTTCTTAGACATATTTGCTCAAAATCGGTTGAGCCGCTTAAAAGTTGTGATTGAGGAGATTAACCGAATGTCTGCAAATATATTCGGATATTTTTTTCTTTTTAAAAGAATATTAAGTTCTTGTGTTCGGGGTTTTCAAATTTTTATTTTAAGTTTTTATTGGCAACAGATTACATCACTGGGTTTGCTTAATTAATTGACAGTGAAATTTATTTCATTTTTTTTTGTTTTAATGTACAATTGGGGTTTACTTCACCTTGAATATTTACTGGCTTAATGTTTTTTAGTTGTAGTGCTCAGTATTCGATTATCCTTTCATTAAAACTATAATTAAACACCTACTTAAATACTGTAAAATTTTGTATTCCAGTAACACTGGTGATGTGAGCATAATTAAAATATGAGATCATTCATCCTATCCATCCTTTTGCTGCTGCTGAAAACCGCTGAACTGATTTTCATGAAATTTGGTACACATATAAAAGGTAACTTGGATTAACACATAGATTATTTTTTATCCCGAAAAAATATTCCTGTGGGACTATTTAACACGCAGGCAACGCCGTGAGAAGCAGTTAGTGTGTTCTTATTTTTTGGGTTAAGAAACACTTATATTGTTAGGATATATTATGCACTTCGACACGCAACAATACTTAAGGCTTAAGACTGTCAGGTCCTGATGATGTCTGAAAGAAACTGATAGGTTTAAATCATAACATTATAAGTGATACGTAAAATACTGCAAGTGTTTCTTTATTAATTTACATGAATATTTGGAAGTTATTCCAAGCGACGCAATGAAAAAAACTTCAAATATAATGTCATTTTTAAACATTGTACACTACTTCTTGGCTAAAATTTTGTTTGTTTGTTTATGAGTTTGACAATCAATACTTTTAAGACTGTTGACAAATAAATAATATCAGACTTCGATTAATACTTTCAACACAGCCAGCCATTGCACTATAGAATTTGCAGTCAGTTTTACGACACTCAGTGAATTAACCAGATAGGACTAGTTTATCAGTCAGTTAATTTACAGGAGTGAATGATGTTTACAGAAAGCCAATCTTATGCATATTGTTAACCATCATTCAAACATTAATCAGTAACTGTGGTAAATTCTACTACTGTAATTAACTAATTCTGTAATTGGCGTCAAAGGGTTAACGCAACGCCACCGACCATCTGAGGGTTACCTAAGTTCAATTTCCGACAAGGGCAGGTTTTCAGTCACATAATCTTTTCTCAATTTGACTACATACTCACAACACAAACAAAACATAATATGACATGTGCATCATTCCTATAAGGTTTTTTTTATTATTTCAATACTTACATACATATCGCCTCTGTGGTCTAGCTGATCAGTTGTTGGACTTGACTGCATGAGCTCCCGGGTTCGAATCCCGGGATGAGCAACAAAGAGAAAATTGGGGTTTTCCAATTTTGTAATAAAAAAAAAATGTTGGTCGGGATTGGAAATGTGCCCGGTTGGCGATAGGCTTGCCACCTATCACATTGTGGGACTTATTGTCTTCGGCTAGTCGTGGTTGCCCTGGTTGTGCCTCTGTCTACCCCTTAGGGGATATGAGCGTGAAGATGCTATTGCCACTTACATATTTTACGCATATTTATGAATGTTATATTTTTATTATCCTTCACTATACAAATTTTATCTATGCTAATTTTGATATTCCGTTGTCTATTCATGTCTTTTTTGTAAATATGTTAAAAGCTTTTTCTTCTCATATTTTTTTAACCAGGTCTAGTCTTCAATAAAGGTTTGTGGTTGGCTAACTAAAATAGGTCCAAGGCGAGTGGAAGTACAAAGAAGATGCTTACGAAATAAGTGAGACCCAGAACAAAATTTCATAAAATGTAACTCTGCATGGGCAAAGCAGTTGGGTAAACCCTAGTAATAGAACGAGAAAATGTGACGCGGCAAAGTGTATTACGGTTGGGGACATGCCGAATGCTCATAATTCGGATAACGAAATTTCCGCACTTTTGAAGTCGCAAACTTTGCAATTTGATTTATATATTACACAATATTCATTTATAACTGTGTTAATGTAGCTTACAGCACAGTAACGTATAACATTGAAACGCTTTCTGTTTTACCTTCAGCTGTCGTCAGAAATATTCTGTAATCTGAAGTTAAGAAAACTTCATCATGTAATAATATTATCTCGTGCGTTAACTTTGTAACCTAATTATTGTATTTTAATATTCAAAATTGCAATATACATATATAGTTTAAACGTTATCAAATTGCAAAAAAAGGTATGTGTGCGATTCACACACGATAGAAGTGAAACTTCAGTACATCCACAAAAGAATGAGATGAATACATAATATAATCCTACACATTTTTGTATTTGTGTCTCTTACCTGTCGTTTTTTCTGTTGCATCCGGTTTGAAATCACAACGATTCTAAAGAAGTTTCACTTCAAATACCAAATGCAGTTTTCCAAGCTTCCAAAGTAGAAGCATTGATTGACACCGTCAGATTAGAGAGATTTGTGTCAATGAAGTCAATTGTATACGCCAGGGTTTATGGGTCGAGGTTTATGGGAGATATTGAGTGGGTCCTGCCTGTAGAACAACATATCACCCGTCCGAGTCAACAGTTGGTTGCGAAAATAGTATTATAAAATGTTATAAACAGTGTTCAAACTTAGTCCTTAATTCATATTGGTTACAGTGTAATGTCCTAGAGGTGGGTCTCGAGTTATGGGAACTTTTTGCAGATGGATCGTAGCCCAAATAACTTTGGGAATCACTGGTAAACGCGTTATTGTTGTTTTTGACAAACGAGTTATTTTTGAGTTATAGTCAACTCACAAACAACTCGTCAGATCTTGATGTTTGATCAGTCGAATTAAAGAACAATCAGCTTACAAACTAAACAGGAATCATAAAAATTGGTGCATCAAGCATAAAATCCTTAACTTCTTAAAAAAATACAATAAAATAAGAATAAGAAAGTATCTATTTCACTTAGACCTTAGAAGAGGTTCTTGTGACGCCATCTAAAAATCTGATTCTTTTATATAATAAGACACCGAACAAGCACACGGCTCTCCTGATGGTAAGAGGTAATCCGTGGTCTATATACACCATAGATGATGTAGGTGCGTCCCATTTGTTGGCCTAGGTGTTCCCAATTATTGTGCAAGTTTACCGGCTATCCTACTCTGTCAACATTCTAAAACCTTAGGTAAAATACAGCAAGAGTTAGATCTACAAATTTTAGGAAGCTTTTTTTTCTGTCATGTTTTTCTAAAAGTTAATACTTTTCAGCTTATCAGATAGTGAAAGTTTCACACCTTTAGCCAATGAAACGACGTTTTAAGGTGGTTTTTCGCGAAACTCTCGCTAGCGAATAAATCGAAAAATAACTAAAAAAGTAAAAAAAAAAGTATCTTCACGCCCATATCTCCAAAGAGGTAGGCAGAGGCACAACCAGGGCACCCACGACTAGCCGAAAATAACTACTTTCAAAAAATGGGTTAGAGCCGAAAATGGCTTTAAAAAACAAATAAAATTATTGATGTATTGATTATGTTTAATTGTCGAAACCGAAATTAAAACGTTCAAGGTGAAATAACCCGAAAAATGCGAATGAACTACAGCGAAGCCCCCTGCGGTTCTTTCGTTCAATGTTCTTTATTTTATTATTTTCGTATCTGATGACATAGTCAAAAAATTCCTAAATTTTTTTGTAGCTTTATAACCTAAAGGTTTATATGAAAACGTGTTCATCGGCCCATGACATAAAACTTATTCCATAGAGACTCTTAGAATAACTTCTATAGAGTTTTTTGTGATGTTTCTCTTCAGGCGAAACGTCGGCGAAACGAAAGTTAATATAATATATTATATTATAAATAATTAAAGAAACGTTACGATAAATTAACTGTAAGGAATAAAATCGGAATGAGAATGTGTTATATAACATTATACGCAATTTTTAACCAATTCCAAAAGGTTATCAATTTGACTGTATTTGTTTTTCTATATATCTTACCCATTTTCAGGGTTCCATTCCTTTTCGCGTGAACATAGAGTACTCTACTCTACGAGTACTAATTCTTATTTTGTAGCGTTAGTTATTGCCAGGAGAAGGCGCTCATGAAAAAGGAACCGGGAAAATTGGAGGGCAAATGAAAAAAAATATTACTTTAAGCAATACAAACTGTTACCTATATGTAGCTGTTAATGTCACGCGAGTATAATTATAAAAAAAAGTATCTTCAAGAAGTAGGCAGAGGCACAACCAGGGCACCCACGACTAGCCGAAGACACTAAGTCCCACAACGTGATAGGTGGCAAGTCCATCGCCAACCGGGCACATATCAAATCCCGAGCAACATTTTTTTATTAGAAAATTGTTTTTGTTGCCCGATCCGGGAATCGAACCCGGGTATGCAGTCAAGTCCAATAACTAACTGAACCGCTACACCACAGAGGTGAGTATTATTATAAAGTTTATATTCTCCAGTGTGCGTGATATGCACACTCACACATTTTTTTAGCTATTGTGTTTACTGTGTATATGTCACAATTTATTTTGAAAATTTAAAAACTACACCTCTTTAAGTCGTTTGCAATTGATCCCATTCAATATAATCTCTCTTTGTATCAAATTTGCTTATTAATATCGTGTCATGTTCTTGTAACTCGAACGTGTTGAAATCATTACTGGAAAGTGTTCCGGACGAAGTGTGCGCATGCGTGGAAAACCTTGGAAAATATCGAGTGTGCTGAAATCTTTATGATGTTAGTGCAGCCGAGCAAATGTCTACCAAGTTTGTATCACAAAAACAATCATATCTAGAAGATTCTGTGGACTGTGCAAATATTTCTGTTCATATGTCGTACACCTCCATTCATTATAGTTTCGTTTTTTTTTCTAAAAATATACATTTAGATGTTTTAAAGTTTTCAAATCATTAACTATTAAATGAAATGAAAATTTAATATCTTCAACCTACCTATTTTCTTACAAATGTATATGTATGTATATGATGTTAAATATGCGAAAGTCCTTACTAATGTTAAAGAAAGTTAAAATTACATATATATAATATCTTATGATTTATTGTCGCCTCTGTGGTCTAGCAGACTAGGTGTTGGACTTGAATTCATGAGGTCCCAGGTCGGGCAACAAAAGAAAATATGGTTTTTTCAATTTTCTTATTAAAAAAAAACGTTGTCCGGGATTGGATGTGTGCTTAGTTGGCGATAGCCTTGGCACCTATCACATTGTGGAATTTAGTGTCTCCAACTAGTGATGGGTGCCCTGGTTGTGCCTCTGCTTACCACTTCGGGGATATGGGCGTGAAGATACTTACTTACTTACTTTTTTATAAATTACGTGTCATGTTGTTTATCCGCGATGGACTCCTAAATTACTAAACCGATTTCAATGTAATCTGCACACCGTGTGCAGTATGATCCAACTTGAAAGATAAAATAGCTTACATCTCAATTTATGATCAAATAATTACCATCCGAGAGAAGCCGGAACAGGCAGCTAGTTAAGTATAATTTTTAATTTTTGATCATTTACATTATTTTCAAAATATCTGCATTCTCACTGTATACAACTGGCGGATAGCGAAAAAAAGATAATAATTAGTCGCTAATCTATTCGCTTTACTAATATTAGTAAGGATTAAAAATTTACTGCTAGAATTATTGAAATTGGAAGAGATAGGTGTAAAAAAAACCTTAATATTATGTGACATAATTTATGTTTCCGATAGTTAAATTAGTTATTACTCGGACTTATAAATTACCTAATTACCGTCATAATATAAATAATTATATCCGATTCCGATTGATTAATACATGAATTATGTTATACAATATTAATGATTTCTGACACTAACCTCCCTAATTTTTAATTTTTATACCTAAGCATTTACTTACTTACTTTTTTAAAAATAATTAACTATATCTTCTTACATAATATAACCTTACCATACCGATTCTTGCCACATAACGTCAGTGCTTACTATTCGTCTTTCGATTTGAAAGGTGGGAAAGTTGTTAAACTTACTTCTTCATGGGCCTAATATCCCATTCTCAAATTGGCAACACACCGTTACCTTTTGTGATGTATAAAGGCTTTTATTTATTACCAGGATGATTTTTATTACCTCTATATGAAAATTACAAACAAGTAATACTTTGACTAATAACAGCCTTTTGTAATTGTATGTGCTTTGCTTTGTTTTCTTTTTGCTTATAGCAGAAGGATCTAACTTTTCCAGTGCGTGGAAAACGGCAGAATTTACCGAGCGTACTGAAATCTTTATGATGTTGGTGCAGTTAGCGAGTTTGTCTTGGACAAACAACTGTAGAAGTTTCTACTTACTAAACGTGTATTTCAATAATAAATAAACCATAAAAGCTTATTTGGTTTCGCGATACGCAACTTGCGTTTTAAATTATTCAAAAGTCGGATTTATGTTACTATTTTGTAGTCTCATCTTCTGCCTACACAGAAAGGAAAGTAATAAAATATGTTGCTACTTAATTTTTTTTCCTAAATTACTTGCCACCTATCACATTATGGGACTTAGTGTCTTCGGCTAGCCGTGGGTGCTCTGGTTGTGCCTCTGCCTATCTCTTCAGGGATTTGGACGTGAAGATGTTTCTTTTTTTAAATCACTTGAGAATTATAGTACCTACTAACATACGGTGCCTTTTTTGATATTGGAAAGTATATAAGCAGACGGGTTTTCTGATGGTAAAAAAAATCACGTTGTCTGTAGACCACCACAGATGGTAATCGTTCGTTGTCAAACTGAGGCTGTTATAAGGCGGATGTAAGGCTTCGCGCTAAAGTAACTTCACCGGCTGCCAACCCTTGAAACTGGAACACGTCAACGGAAAGCACTGATGTTTTGGTGGCAGGAATAGGCTAAGTCAAGTATTGTAGTGGTGCTGATCCAGGCTATTCGCTGAGAAAATCTGCTAAAATATGTCATTTACCTGTATTTATGTACAAAAAAGGGGACAGTTTAATGAGTGGCAAAAAATACGCATTGCCTTTAAACATTAAAAGTGGTTGTCGACCAAAGACTGACGCTAAGCCTCTTGCTTCAGTAAGTCTACTAGCTAACTTAACCCCTTATCCGGAATACGACAGTAAGGAGTACTGAAGATATAGCGACCTGAATAGCTAAGATGGTAGCACTAAACCTGGGAGTTGTCACAGTCCAAGTGATATACGACTATCGCCTCTTGCGAGCTGCTTAATAGAGAAGATAGTTCTGGATCAGCTCGATGAAAATTTGTTGGAAATATTTAAACTTACCTTCATTACTGACAGGGATTGCCATTTAACTTTAAGTACGCCTTTGTACACTATAGTGCGTAAATTTTAATTCACTACATAGTATAAAACTAAGTCGATTCCTCTGTCCCTATGTCCGTTTGTCTGCTTAAATCTTTAAACCTACGCAACGGATTTTGATTTGTTTTTTTTAATAGATAAAGTGATTGAAGAGGAAGGTTTATATTATGTACCTATACTTCATAACCGTGCGAAGACGGGCCGCTAGTTAATCATAAAAACATTCTTCCCTTTTCCTTAGTGTAGGTGAGATTGATTTAGGCAGAAGTGGAACATGTACTCTCTAAAATAACATCGCCTTAGTTACATGTTTACTTTAAAAAAAACAATGGCTTGTTTGATGTTTTTTTTATCTCCGCGATATAGAAATGCCATGATTTGAGTTCTAAATTGTTCCGTCTTCAGATAATTGAAATTAAACATGCACAAGACATAAGGGCGGATATCCTTGAAATTTGTCCATTAAGCAAGAGAGTTACCGTATGCGCAAATTGTGACATAAAATCAAATCACATTGTTCGAAAACAATAACCTCTTTTGACGTGATGGTCGTAACTAGGGTTACCATATCTCAGGATTTTGAGGTGTTTCTCACGAATCCGGGTTTTGAAAATTTTGGCAAATCTCATGACTTTTGAGTTTTTAAATAAAATAGTTATATTGCGGGATAGGGGGTAGAAGAGGAGAGGTGTGGTTCCAGTTGTGGTGCGTGGGAGTGAAGGGGGTGAATAAGCGCACCTGAGCGCACCGCCCCGTAAGAAGTAGGAGTGCGTTGCGTGTGTGTGGCGCGCAGTGCAGAAAGTGTTCTGCCCGTGTTGGTCCGGGCTCCTTTGCAGAATAGACCATCTGCCTTTCTCCCAGGCAGCTCGTAAAAGGCGAGCATAGGCTTATCATCTTCTGACTAGGTGGTAGAGTCTCGCATCGACTCACCCAGATTGGTACCACCGCCTTACCTATTCCTGCCGCCATAACGTCATGACGTGTTCCGGTTTTAAGGGTAAGGTAGATGGCAAACTCACTTTTGCTCAAGGCCTAACATCCCGGCCTCAGGTTGGCAATGCACCATTACCACCTTTGGTTTCTCGAGGCGGCGTGAATTTCTTACCGTCAGGAAATCGGTCTGCTTATTTGCCTTCCAATATCATAAAAAAAGTAAACAGTGAGTTTTTTTTCTAACATGATTATTTTTAATGGTCGCGATAAAATCTCAGGATTTTTTATTGGATTTGGACCAATTTCTCAGGATTAGTGAACGTTCTATATGGTAACCCTAGTCATAACACGAAATGTATCATGAAGTTGCCATACAATTCGCAAATATTTCGGCGACCAAGCCGTGGGACACGGTTTGCTTAGACCTTCAGTCACGTACGGCGTGAGGTTATTTCAAACAACTACTTATTATATTTTGTGTCTGAGAAAAGAAATTATTGAGAAAGTTTTAAATATCTGAGCGATTGATTCGAGAATGGATCCGAAAATATAAGGTCATAACAAATGCTTTACTTTACTTATAAGTGCACACAGAAACGTCTAACATTTAATCTATCATTATGTCAAAATTTAGTATTGGAAATGTATACTTAATGACTGATTAAAAGATAATTGATGGTATGAGTACGGCCGTAAACCATATGTACAAAGACGAACTTAAAGCCAGTAAGGTTTTTTTGCTGTTTACTCGACTGGTAACAATGACAGAACACACGCAGCACGAAGCTATAACACTAAAACTAAATGTTTTCAGTATTCCCCGATCATGCCTACTTCCAAAATACCATAGTATTTAGAAAATGAATTTGCTTAGTAATAGCCGCAATCAAATACCTCAATGTATAACACTGAACTTAAAAAAAATGAATAACCCCAGAAAAAGTCTACATGTGACTTTATTCTCATCTCAATCATGTCAGCTTTCGAACAAAAAATATTATCCTATTAATATTATAAATGCGAAAGTTTGTATGTATGGATGTATGGATGTTTGTTACTCTTTCACGCAAAAACTACAAAGCCGATTACGATGAAATTTGGTATGTAGGTAGCTAAAGACCCAGAATAACATATAGGCTACTTTTTATCCCGGAATTCCCGCGGGATTGGGACTTACGCGGGTGAAACCGCGGGGCGCAGCTAGTGATTACATATTTATTATTCCACAGACAGGCACACACAGACACGATAAACTTATAACAACCTCTTTTTCCGTCGGGGATTGAGAATAGCAAAACAGCTATTCTACAGCTGTATTTTTCAGACCTGAAAATAAAAAATAGCTGAAAATGAAGAATCATACTGTTAGATTTAGATTCTAGGTTACAGGATATTGCACAATCAGCCTCGAACTGAGGTGACGTAAGAGAGTCTTTCCTGTGTAGAGGATGTAATACTACTTACTAAGACATGTAAATACTTTTTTAAGCATGTTTAACATGTGAGGGTTGTCTTAAGATGTTACTTGCATCTCCTTAAGCCAACTGCTATCATCGTCATTATCATTCGTCATTAGATTAGCTTTAGCCACTTTTTTTATTGTATTATGGCCAACAAGTTTTCCTGGTGGTCAAAGACAACTATCGTCTTCTTTAAATAACAAAGATACTAGTGCGTCAATAACAAATCTAAATATTAATCGCCTCTGTGGGCTAGCGGTTCAGTTGTTGGGCTTGACTGGGTTCGAATCCCCGTCGGGCAACAAAAAGAAAATTGGGTTTTTCCAATCTTAATATATATAAATCTCGTGTCACAATGTTTTTCCTCAATTGACTCCTAAACCACTTAACCGATTATAATAAAATTCGCACACCATGTGCAGTTCGATCCAACTTGAGAGATAGGATAGCTTATATCTCAATTTATGGTAAAAAAAATATCATCCGAGCGAAGCCGGAACGGGCAGCTAGTTTTCTAATAAATTGATTTGTATTGGAAATGTGTCCGGTTGACGATAGGCTTGCCTATCACATTTTAGGCCTTAGTGTCTTCGGCTAGCCGTGTGTGCCCTGGTTGTGCCTCTGCCTACCTCTTCGGAGATTTGGGCGTGATCTTCACGCTTTTAAATTATTGTCGGGATATTAAGCCACGCATGCATGTTTGTCGGACCTTACCTTCGTAGAAAGAAGCGTTACAGGTAAGACGGTGGTACCAATCCGAACGAGCTGCTGCAAACGCAACTACCATACAGTAAAAGTTGCGACAGTGACCACAATTTTTTAAATCCTAAATAGCCGAACTTTTGTAATCTAATACATAGTGAGGTACAAATCTATTACTCGATTCCGGTTGTGCCTCTGCCTACCTCTGCAGATGACGAGCGTAAAGAGGCTTTTTTGCTCAATTCCGTTGTAACGACGTAAGATGCACAATGCCTGTTTATATCTTGGTGATAAAATAGAAATGGCACAGAAATTCCGACACGAATTCTTGAATGTGAGTCAATAACAGATACCGCTCTGTAATCGGATAATAGTTTATCATGTCGTGATAAAATACCGTTTTGTCACCGAGTATTCTGTTCCTTTTGAGATTGTCGTTTTCTCCTGCATATAAAAAAAGTGTTTCTGAAAGAAATTGAATGTAGAGTCTCGGAAAGTGTGGTTTTTTGAAAAGGGTAATGACGTAGAGGGAGCCACACAGGTCTGCCTGGATCGTAAGATATGGCAGTCGATACAGGGACCTTCCCTATAAGGGACTTGGCGTGAAGATATGATTAAATTGAAAACATGAAAGCCCTTGCCCTTGTTTACTATTCTCTAGAAAGAAGAAATCTTCGCATTTACTTGACCTTGAAAGCTTTGATATTCAGCTCCTAATTGAGTGAAATTATAGACTACGCCCTTACCGACACCTGCACATGATATTGGTGTCTACTAACAAAATTGACGACTTACGTATTTATTTAAAATCGTGTTCTGGTTATAAGGCTAAGCCCGTAAACGTATGCATGAGTGTTAAATTAGACCTAAATTGGTAAATCATGATCTAAAAATACATACATATCTTCACGCCAAGTCCCTCACGGGGTAGGTCTCTGTATCGACTGCTAAATCTCACGATCCTGGCAGACCCGTCTGGCTTTCTCTCCGTCATTACCCTTTTCATTCAAACACGCCGTTTTCGGAGACTCTTGACCCCACTCTCGGATAATGTCCGAGTGATCTGATCGTGGAATGTCAACCTTGGTCTCCCCGGGTAACTACATCCATCCGCATTCGTATAAAATACATCTTTTACTATCTTCGCTCCTACTTGACCGATTTTCGTAAAGGTTTGTCTGCGCAGACGTAGCGAAGTGTATCGGAAGAAGCCGCTGTCTCAGGGAAATATAATTCTGTAAAGCAATTTTATGCTTAAATGTTGACCTTCACGTTTATTGCATTCGTGATTTAGCAGCGTTAAAATTATTAGGGCCTTTTTCCACGGGACGCTTTTTATTGCAAAAGCTGACCGCCGGAATACGACCGACAATTTTATGTAGACGATTAGAATACATTAAAAAAGGTTGGAGGACTACTTACAACCAAATGTCAAATTAGGTTCGTTGCTTTGCCTTTGCCGATATGATGAAAAGTACAACGAAGTAACAAAAACGGTAAATGCCATGATGAGGATGCGAGTTACCTATTATATTATCAAAACTCTTGATTGTGAGACGGTTTAAATTGATGACGGTTTTTAACATGATGAAAACCGTATTTACCCCGAATCATTTTCACTGAAGGCTTAGTATTCACTTTTCAAAAAAATAAAAAAGCATTCAAGTAGGCGCATAAACCGTACCTCATTAAGTTAAACCTCTTAGGCCAATTTGCACGTTCCTGGGTTAAATATTTAACTCAAAGTTAGCTTCTCACATAGGACTAATTAAATATATATTTGACAATTTAACCCGTTATTAAACTTAACCCATGAACGTGGAAGTGGGTCTTAATGAACAAATTTCTTGGTTTTCGTGACCTCCAAACATTGGAAAAGCACTGGTAGGGAAAGATGTGTGTTGGTACCTAGACAAGAGACTATGTATGACTTAGTAATAAAAGTTACGCGCTTTTTGATCTGTCGTGTAACTTCATTTTTTGTTAGCAAAAGTGAAGTTACACACCAAACAAACAGCGCGTAGCTTTTGTTAGTCCCCTTGCTAATGGTATGATATAGAAATCGAAATTACTACAATATTCCTTTAGCGACGACGGGTTCGTCATGTAAAGAAGTATCTTCATGGCCGTATCCCCGAAGAAGTAGGCTGAGGCACAACCACTAACCAGGGCTACAGCTACGGCTAACCACCAACCAAGAAAGTAACTGTTTGACCACAAAATAAATTGTCATATGTGTAATTAAACACTGTCTAAAATTGATTTCAATATAAACAGCATGCTAAACATACATGACGTAGCAGCATTTTATTTTCGGAGAATTTAATTTCAGATTGTGTTTATTTTTATATTACATTCAACCATTGTCTAAATTTCTTTGTAGTTAATTGGTAAGACTCTACTAGGTACTGAAGTTGTTGATACGGTAACAAACTGTTTTGTGAATAGACCATTGAAGTAGGATTGCACGATATTAATATTGCAGGATACACCTTTCACCAAAGTAAGGCGAATGGTAGCCCTACATAATACATGTCTTCGCAAACTCTCGCGCGAGTCAAGGCTTATTTGAGTTCCGATCTGTCGGTCAGTGCTCCGGCGGTTATGTCAATAATTAATCATGAGATAATCGTATTTAAACTGAGATGCTTACACTAGCCTGGCCTTTATGAGTTAAGAATGTAGCCTTAGAAATATGTTCCAGACATAAACTTACAATATTTTTTCTTTTTAGTAGCCAGTAAAAGAATAAAGTCGAAATGTTAAATAAAAATAAAAATGAATGTGTAACGAAAATATATTAAAATATTGACTATTGTTATTAGAACTTTATTAATTAATTATAGGATGAATATTAAAAAAAAACTTAAATCATTGCGGCTGTTTTAGCTCTTTCTCAAACCAATGTGAGTATGCAAGAAGATAATGAAAGATAATGGAGTAGTAATTGAACACGCTGATGTATTTTATCAGCTACCTTTTCCTCTGAACCTAAACAAGTCAACTGCAAGCACTGACGTTATGGCGGCAGAAACAGGTAAAGCAGTGGTACCCAACCCGACGAATAGTTGCGAAACTCTACCACCTAGTCAGATGTCCCGTTGCTAGTAACGGTAAGCCTATGTTCGCCTTTTACGAGCTGCCTGGCAGGAAGGCAGTTAGTATATTCCGCAAACGAGGAAAACCCGTACTTTTCACTTTAACGGCCCCTAACATTATAATCAATTGTGAATCGTCCAAAAGACACTCAAAACAAAAGCGAAACAAACATTGAAATGGAAAAAAAGCTTGCAACAAGTGCGCTAAAAGCTAACGGGAAGCTTTTACTTCAAAGCGGCTTAAACTATTCAATGGCTTCTCGTACACAAATGACTAAAGACCTTTGACACCAACTGGCCTGCGAATTTCCAGCGAAGGTAACAAGATAATGGAAATGCGAAACGTAAAAGGGGATACATAAGCTCTACGAACTAAAAGGGGATATTTCGATTTGTTAGGATACTTTTATTTGTATCAAAGGGATAGCTAGGTATCCAGATATTTTTTGCCATTATGTCATTTTTTTTGTTTGGTATTATGTAATTAAAAATTTTACTAATTTCTTTACATGTAAATTTAAATTACTTATTATTAGGGACATATAAATCAATATCCCTGGTTCGATACAGAGCAGTGTCAAACACTATCATTATGGATTCACGGTTTAGTTGGACAGTGGTTCAGCTGCCTACCCTGGAAAGTTGTGGACAGTACTATATTACTAGTGGTCTGATTAGTAATTACTTATCTAACCTATAAGCTTAGATGCTTGCCTCTTCAGCGCTGCCAGGCAGAGAGACAGATGGTTTATTCTACACGAGGTACCAGGACCAACAAAAACAGTGGTTCAATCAGTGTAAAATCATACTACCCACTACCTCCGAAGGGATGGGAATAAGCGCAACTAGCACACCCAAAATCAATACTATTGTATGCCATAAATAGGTATTTTCGCCCCGATTAGTATGCATTTGCTAGTCGTGCCGCCATTGCGCCAGTACTCGCCACTGTCACGTTCCGATCTTATAAAAGGTTTACTATTCCAACTTTGTGTTGGCAACGCATTTTAGTGTAATTTGCTCGACTCGACAAGGAATAGAAAATACATCGAACAAAAATAAACTAGTATTACATTGTAATAATACTATTTTAGAATTTTATTAACAACATTTATAAGATTGCATTTAAGTCCTTGACTTGGCATTTGGCAGTTAAGTAACGTGTTGTTTGTCAATCTAAAATTGACTTTTGTGCTATAAAAGCTTAGCCTTATTATGTAACTCGACAATTAACAATATTATAATGTCATTTAACAGAACATAAGCTTACGTAGAGATAACTTACCCGATGGTAAAAATTAATCGCCACCTATTTTCATAATTGAAAAATCTTCTTTCTTTGAATTGCTGCTCGTGTTCGTTGAAGAGCTTGGCCGATTTTAATGATTTTTATAAATGAATAGAATGGTTTACAGATTTAAAGAAAGGACTCAAGCATGGCTATGCTTGAGTGGGTGGCAGCTACTCTACGCTAAAATTATAAATTCATAATAAATTAAGTTTATGGTAGAATATAATAATAAATATTTAAAAGTTATATTGGCCTTCATTGTCGCTGACCGCATTCGTAACAGTGAGATCCGAGAAAAAGTGGGATTGAAAGAAAATGTTGGTGTTAAAATGCGAAAGGGCATGCTCCGCTGGTTCGGTCATGTGAAAAGAATGACAGATGAAACATTGACAAAGCAGGTATACAATGCGAATGTGGATGGATGTAGGTACCCGGGGAGACCAAGGCTGACATTTCACGATCAGATCAATCGGATATTATCCGAGGGTGGTGTCAAGAGTCTCCGAAACCGGCGTGTTTGTATGAAAAGGGTAATGAATGTGAAGGAAGCAAGACAGGTTTGTCAGGATCGTGAGGTTTGGCAGTCGATACTCTCTGCCTACCCGGTAAGGGACTTGGCGCGAAGATATGTATGTGTGTGTGTGTAGGTGTGTTGTGACAAATAACCAGTATTTGGGTGCTAGATTGTAGCGATGACAAGCCCAGATTGGTATTGTTTATTTTTCATTATTACTGTCGTCATGATGTCAATTTTCGTTATTGTCGTATTTTTTTTCGGAGAAAAGACGAACCCTAACATTTCACTTTTAATTCCTTTTAAAAGGCTAGGAAATCCGGTTACTAGTTTCCCCTCGAATTTCATAAAAAAATACAACTTTTTTAGTTACGTTAAGAGTCAAGATTAGATTTTTTAAATTAAAATTCAAATGTTTATCTTGCTTTTTAATCTCCAATCATGTAGTAACCTGAGTACCAAATCTTTAATTAAATCTTATATACATTAATTTACTAATTCGGAATTTGATTGTCATTACGTAATGATTGTCATTCTTATAAATAAATTATTCGGTTATCTTTCTCTTCCTTTTCTATCTAAATTGACTTTGAATCTATAGTTGCGAATATTAGTGAAAGTTCTTTTGTTGTCAGTAAGCTTCGGTCATTCATCTCATCAGCTAAAGATAGCGCTGATGTTGCGAAGTCAGCTTCTTTATATGGTCACTGAGCTCCTTCACTTTCCTTACGAATCGAACATGGCAAAGCGACGTCAGAAGCGGAAGTATCAAAAGAAATGCCAATAGCTTTAGAACAATAAACGTAGCGACGTCTCAATAACATCTATAGTCTATAAACGACAATTCTCTCTTTACGAAGAGAACTGCACGCTCTCGATCTCTCCTATCGGTTTATCAGTTATTTTAATCTGGCGTCGTCAGTAATATCCCTAAGTTAAACTGGTGGTAGAATTCTGTGCGGCTACTTGCCCGTGGGATTCACCGCCTTATCTATTCCTTCCGCTGTAATGACTGTCATGTTCCGGTCGGGTGGGTAGGGTAGTCCCGGCTACCCTACAGTCTTTATACCAATTAACGCTTTTGTCTTAATGTCGTTACTATGTCTTACCCTTTTTCCTGGATAATAGCGGTAGGTGACTCTTAATGGTATTGATCTCATCAAATCTTGGATTTGATGATCGTCTACGAGGTTGGCTATCTTTTCTGCAGCTGATTGTATAAGCAAGTTCTATGTATTACTTCCAGCCAAAGTAAGTGCATATCAGTAGGTCACCATTGCCCCTGTCCTTGTAAAACCCTGCAATTTTTTTTAAAGTCTACGTCGTTAAAATAAGACAGTAATACTCAATAAGATCGCGTTTTTAGCCGACGGTAAAAGGGGAAGTTACCAATTCGTTGATATCCTTTTTTTTGTTTTTGTATGCTACTGGCTTCACATGAAATATACATATAAACCTTCCTCTTCAATCACTTTATCTATTAAAAGAAACCGCATCCAAATCTGTTGCGTAGTTTTTAAAGATTTAAGCATACAAAGGGACAGAGGAAGCGACTTTGTTTTATACTATGTAATGATGATGTATATTTTTGTGTACCTAAATGACGTGGTAATGTAACTTTTGACGGTTTTTTGTGGTTTTATTGCGCTTATATTATTAAGTTGACACATTGTATTATTCAAAGAATATTGCTTGAAGGTTTCATAGTGCGAACATGGCCATTGGTTTATTTAAGCGTCATAAACTGATTTTAATTAGCAAGTGGTGATAATATGTGACTTTGTAAGGACTAAGCTAGTATTGAAGTTCTGGCCAACTTGTTTTGTATTGGTTCGTGTTATCTGTTTAGATTAGGCCGTCTGCCCTGCGACATGGCAGCTCGTGAGAATAACTCAAATGTACCAACAAAACCGCTTGTCGTAGAGTGCTGTGTGGCAGTGTGGCCGAGTAAAGATCCACCGCTTTACCTATTCATGTCCCCAAATTTGCAATTCCAATCCAAATTAGGATAGGGCGGCCGGTAAAGTATAGTATAGTTATCTTTGACCATAAAGAGAGCCGCCTGGTCTCTTCGCGTGGAATCTACCTCTCGGTCTGAACAAAGGCAGATTGATTATTACGCTCAGAGGACCGAGGCCATCATAGGGACAAGAATAGATTTAGTTAATTTCTGTATTGTTTACCTTTTTTGGTTCGTTTTTCGGTATAAGTTTTTTCTCTAAACAGACGCCCTTAAAGTCGTAAAATACAAGCAGCATGTAATATGTTAATATCACGCATACCAAAATAAATCGTTTCCTAACAAGTTTTCTTTCTTTTATTGCCACAGACCGGTGACAGATGTTTTTGTGTTCAATTTCATTGTCGTTCAGTTCTGTGACATTGAATTTTGAGCGGCAGCCAACGGAGCCGGATGTTTTATATCTATATTTCGCTAGGTTTATAGCTTTGCCTATACCTAGTTTGTTTACGTGTTGTGTATTTTATTTTTATAATGATATTGGAAGGATTTCCTGATGGTAAGAAATTCACGCCGCCTAGAGACACCAAAGGTGGTATTGGTGCGTTGCCAACCTGAAGCCGGGGTGTTAGGCCTCGAACAAAAGTAAGTTTACCGGCTATCTTACCCTCCAAACCGGAACACGTCATGACGTTATGGCGGCAGGAGTAGGTATGGCGGTGGTACCAATCCGGGTTAGTCGCTGCGAAACTCTACCACCTAGTCTGATAAAGTTGTGTATATTTCTTGTATTAATAATCGAAGGTGCTAGAAACGAAAATATGCGACTCTTGAGGGTTATGTATTCCGCGTAACTTTGTACGTTTAGCTCGAGTATGTAAGATTTTTCTTATCACATTACTTTTCATATCTTTCAATCCCTTTGACGGATAAGATTTGGCTAACTGCTTTTAAAAACTTTACATTTAAAAAAAGTGTAAGATTATTTTAATTTTTTAGATATTTTTTTTATTTTACCTTCTATGGATATTGAAGGCATCACAATTAGGAAACCTATGTATAGGTTGAATACCTCGGCGCAATCAACATTATTTCAAAATATATTTATCTGTTATTTATTTATAGAAAATCGACAACAATTTCAAACTTCGATCGTTTTTCAGGTAGACCTTGGTTAAAATAGAATAGAATTCACTCTCGAATGGTTTGTTAATGATTGTTAGATGGAAAACTGATGCACATAATTATATTTTAATCTTACATCTAGGCACTTAGCAACCGCTAGTGTTAAGTAAATTTACACTTTATGTTTAGGATACTCTACAAACCACTCACATAATAGTTTTCACGTGACTGGAAGGAGGCGTTATGTTTACCTTTCTATGTTGACGTACACTTTGTATATTCGCATTTTATATTTCTTTAGGCCTACCTAATGCCTATTAAAGGCAAAATTGATGTTGCATTTAACAGATTTATTAGAAATTCTCTTTGCGTCTTTCTTTTCCTAGTGCAATGACTGGGTAGACTTGTACTTTGGTGGGCTCAAAGTTCAAGTCTATCGGTTACTCTACTCTCTGGACCAGAACGTGACTCTGTCATTGTAATGACAGAAATAGGAAAATATGTTCATCGGAAATCGAACTCTCAACTCGGACTTTTCGAACGATCAGTGGAGTCAGGCGAAGACTTAATACAAACTTTTTTGTACAAAACATTTGTACGCATCCACTATACACTATACATGATTTACTACGAAAAAGTGTGTATACAATGGAATTCCACCAAGTGCCGACGATAGCAAGTATAGATTGTATGCTAATACTTGAACTTCTCTTCAAAATACTGTCATGTGTCGACGACAAAAAACGTCGAATGTAAAAATTTGACGATTTCCCTCTAAGCCTCAAAAGGGGATGAAGGGTGAGTGCAAATTTTAGATGGCTGGTATCAAAATTGGTCGAGGTCCGCGCGGGCGTGAACTGTTCTTAGGCACCGGCACGTCAGTACACATTCAGCCAGACAGCGAGATACACGTGAATATCGTGAATCGTGCCTCATACGAACCTGTCCAAGGAAATTCATTATTTAAATTGGGATCGATAGCGCTTATCAAGGAAACTAAATTTGTATTGGAAAGAAAGTAAATAACGTAAACAATGCCAGCCGAAACAAAAATTAGTTTTTCCGGTAAGTTTCTAGATTTTTAGAAAATTACGTGTATCTTTTTTTTACTATTACATTTTACAGATTAGTTTTGTTTTTTAGTTATATACAGAAAAGTTTTGTAATTTAACCCGTGTTCACTTAACGTGCTTCTCAAATAGATTTTTTTAAATACAATTTATATTTCTCAAAAACTTTTTATTCAGAACTATAATTCTTTAACTTGGAGATTTATTAATATTAATTTTGTAGTGATAATTAAATTTTAACAATTCGTAATTGTTGGTATACTCTACATTTTGTATAAAAACAATAAACATATTATCTTAATTTAGAATTTTCTCATGCTTAACATTATAAGTAGTAGTATCAATACATAATATTAAATTATTATATTCCTACTAGCTCTTGCCTGTTATTTAGCTTGTGCAAAAATTCGCAGAAAGTCTAATTTATTACGATGCTAAATTAAATTGCAATTATTTCAGTCGTTTTAATCTGAAAAAGACACAAACGTATATGCTTTCGCTTTTTATCCGACTCGAAAAAGACTATCAATTTGACATTATGATTTTTTTTTGTGTTTGTCTTGTGATTACTCGGTCACTAAGAAACCTATTTTGATGCTTCTTTTTATAAAGATAGGCCAAGATTCCGAGGTGGTATTCATTTTATTGTTATCCGACTATCTAGATATCTTAACGACATCATTATTAACGATGACAAGATGGATAATGTATGAACGAAGTGCAAGTCAAAACTACTAGTGGGATATTGATAAAATTTATGTGAGACCTTTTCCGAATCATCAGCTATCTTTCGAAAAAGAATTATCAAATCGCGACGTCGTAGGAATGCAATTGATGCCGGCTTTTTGCAGATTTCCTGCGTCTAAATGTATGATATTTATAGAAATTTATTGTTAATTCATTATTCGTAATCAATGCTCTAATGTTCAAGTTTAATTAAATTGAATATAATAGCCGGTTCATTAAATTTGCCATTCACGTGAAGTTTAGTTAGTACCAGCTGTTTGTCCGCCACTTCAACAGCGTAGAATATGTACGATTTTCATGCAAACTTTCATCCTCTATAATAAAAACATTGTAGAGGGTTGATTTTTGAAAAAAAAGTAGCCTTTGTTTGGAACGGATCTGTACCTATTTATGCATGCATATCAAATTTAATCACAATCTGTTCAGCTATTTAACCGTGAAAAAGCAACAGACAAACTTTTGCGTAGGTAATGATATGTATAGATTTACGTAGGTCTATGTTTAAAGTTTTGTTCTAGTTCTCTCTACTGGTAGTCCTTAACATGTTAGAGCTATTAGCGAGTCAAGTGTTAATTATGTAGAAATAGTAGTATCTAAGTATGGTCAGGTGTGAGCTGATCCTAAAGTGGGCTTGTATTTGAATGTGTATAAACTATTCTTTTTTTACCTGTCTACAATTAAGGGTTATATGTTTTGCGTGTTTGTTTGCGTGTGTGTGTAATTTCGTAGGTGCCCAGTTGTGCCTTTGCCTACTGCTTCGGTAAATTAGATCAATCATCTAAAACTTGATCGTAGAGTGCAGAAGTTCGCCTAGGTTGATTCCACTGCATTATTTATGCCTGCCGTTATCATGTTCTGTGCCGAAGCGTTATAGACAGGATTGTACACTTGGATTTAGATCCCGGCCATTAAATTCAAATGAACCAGTGGTATCCTTTGTGTCTATAGGCAACATTTAGCTATCATTATCCCTGTAAGCAGCCTGCTTGTTCGGTACCTTATAAAATATAATTAAGCGCATGAAAAATGCAAAACCGACTATTTCATTAGGGTAGTACCTATTCGCGTTTTGATTTTTTTTTACTATGAATGATTTCGAAATTATCCCACATAATCCCATCAAATTGTAATAAGAATAAAACTATTTGTTGAATGAATATTAAAACATTGTGTATATATATAATAAAATAATCACCTTTTAATTTATAAATTTAAATGCATGGTTTTTTGTTTATATTGACGACCGCGTTAATTATCATCATCACTGGTCAGTTTATGATAAATTCAATATCCACCTCCTATCTTTGTAAAAAATAACTATCAAAATCGGTTGGCTATAGGCTGACTAATCACTTTTAACAAACAAACACCGTCAGTTTGAGAACCTCCACTTTTTTTTCAAATCTGTTTAAAAAGGTATGTGTGTAAGATCCTTTCTTATCTCGTATCTTCAGGCGCTTGATGATTTATGTGATTTGGTTATTATTAGATTCTTCACCAATTACGTTTGCTTAGAAGTGTGACAAAAAAACATCGCTTTTATGTTTGGAGTAATATTTTTATAATTCTGCAATGTTATTATAAAAAATACATTGCATTTTTAAAAATTACATTTTTACCTTTTTTTTAAAAACTATCTGTTTGCCCGCAACTTCGTCAGTATAGAATAGTTTCGAATTTCATATAACCTGTCATCCTTTATTATAATCCTTTGGGGGGTTGGTTTTAGAAAAAAACAAACTAGCCTATATTTTGACTCGTATGTTAAGCTTTATTCACATCAAATGTCTTCAAAGTCGGTTCAGCAGTTAAGTCCTGAAAGAGCTTAAAAAAAATCTCATCTTTACTTCCGTATTAGTCTATACTGTATACTAACTAGTCTATACTCCATACTAACATTATAAAGAGGAAAGGTTTGATTTTTTGTTTGTTTTTGAAATGAATAGGATCCATTATCCCTGAGTGACGTAGGCTTTGTTTCATCAAAATCGGTGCAGCAGAAGCCAAGATAAGCAGGCGAAGCTGCTTGAAACTGAAAGTGTATGATATTAGTATGGAAGTATGGATTAATTATCAAGTATTCAGTATAGCTAGCTAGTTATAAACTGCTTGGATTAGAACGGTTAGATATAGTATTTTTTTAAACGTATCAAAGTGTAGCGATATCTTTGATAAAGGTTTATGTTTATTTCTTTTTGTGTTGATAAGAAAGAATGACTTTCTTTGCTCGTATCATAGTCATTCAGTTTCCTGCTAGATAGCTGATAGGTAATGGAATTAATAATAAATACATTCTGATTTTTTCATTGAAAAGAATGAATAATAGTTGTAAGAAGTTATAAATGATCGTACATGACATATTAAATGCTTAAACCGCTACAACGGTTTTATTCAAATTATAAATGCATATAGTTAAGATCCAAGTTCTTAAACGTAGGCTTAACTTTATCATCAACAATTTACCCCCAAACAATTCCCTACAATTGGGGATGAAAGTATGTATATAATGTATACAATACTACGTTTGAAGAAGTCACTAGTAATTAGTGAGGTGAAATCATTGAAATAAAAAAATGTAGTCTAAGTTAAGAACTTACATACATTTCTAAGAAGAACTTGTAAGAACTTACATAAATTACTAAGGAGAATTGGTAAGAAGTTTAATAAATTACTGTTACTTACCCATTTTTTTTACATTGGACTTCTATGTTATTAATATTTAAGTGAGAGATATTAATTTTGTGGGATTCCTGAGGTGGTCACTTAATATTTGAAATGCTTAAACCGCTACAACGGTTTTAATAAAATTATATATGCATATAGTTAACATCCAAGTTCTCAAACATAGGCTTAACTTTTTTAATTAACAATTTACTCCCAAAGAACTATCATTTGTTCTACTATCCCTAGAATCCCAATTCTAATTCTGATCCCCAGATCAGAGTATGTAAATTTTTGGCATTCACAACCAGCCGAAAATACTTACCACCAAAGTTACACCTACCAAGTACCACAATGTGATAGGTTGCAAGCCCATCGCCAACCGGGTACATATCCAATCCCGAGCAACATTTTTTTTATTAAAGAATTAGAAAAAAACTACATTTTCTTTTTGGTGCACGACCCGAGAATCGAATCCAGGGCTTAGTTTCATTTCGACAATAAAGAAGTCAAAATTTTATTTACATTTTTATTTTTGACTTTTGTATTAATTTTATTTTTATAGTGTATAGTTTGACTTGCCATTTATGTTTCTTGTAATTAATAATAAAAAAAAACTTCAGTTTAAAAAAATGTGTCTTGCTATATTTATTTGAGTAAAATTTTACTCTATTTTATTCTATGCCGTAAAAAAGTTATGTATATTTTTTCTTATAATATTACCATTCATTTTCATATTGCCTTCAAGTTTCGCTGATGTAAAATGTCGGGACTTTGAAATGTACCTTAAAAAAGTTACGTATATATTTTCTTATAATATTACCATTCATTTTCATTTCGCCTTCAAAAGTTTCGTGGATGTAAAATGTCGTGACTTTGAAATGCACCTTAAAAAAGTTACGCTTATTTTTTCTTATAAAATTACCATTCATTTTGACTTTGCCTTCAAAAGTTTCGTGGATGTAAAATGTCGTGACTTTGAAATGCACCTTAAAAAGTTACGTATATTTTTTCCTAGGCTAATATGTTACCATTAATTTTCATTTTGCCTTCAAGTTTCGTGGATGTAAAATGTCGTGACTTTGAAATGCACCTTAAAAAAGTTACGTATATTTTTTCGTATAATAATACCAAATTCATTTTGCCTTCAAAAGTTAGAAGTAAAATGTCGTGACATCGAAATGGGTTTGTAAACAATGATACCTAATGACAGCTATTCATTATGATTACCGAGAATATTCTAGAAATAATATTGACATCTTTTGTAGAATTCTCTCAATGTACGTGTACATTGATGTTTAGCATTATGACGTAAATGAAGTCGGTTAGCTTATTTCACTGGTAAGAAACTACCAGGTTCAATATGTTTGTTTATAATCAAACGGATTTAACTGCTTTAAAGAAAAAAGTTTGTAACAACATACATACACACTTACATACATATCTTTACGCCAAATCCCTTACAGGTAGCCAGAGACCAACGAGTGGCGAGTAACAAAATCCTTTAAATGGAAATATTACCTCTAATCTAAATTTTTCAGCTTTGGAATTATGCGGTTCTCAAAGTATTGTTTCCTATATACGAAGGTACAAAACATATTTGCTCATTGTAAGAAATACAGGTTGCCAATAAACTTAGAAGTGCTACCGGTTCAGTGCCGACCTGAGGCTGGGATGTTGAGGTTTTTGCTTTTATATCACTTAAGTGAATATTCACTAGGCCTAATAGTAATAACTGGTGGTCACCCATTGGTCGAAATTCGACTGTAATAAATTTTAATATCTTGTTGATAAGAACGCCATCTTCATTTCTCAAGACCAACTACTTTGTTTCCAAACTTTTTAGTGTGCCAACTGTGATCTTTTATCGTTATCATCAATATATTTGTTTGTATGTGTGTCAAATGCATGGTAGTGTGGGTAATGTTTTATTTATTGATTTGATGTACTTTATAAGCATTATTATTGAAAAATACTAGCGTTCTGCACTTCTCCTACACATAAACTATAAGTGTGCCAAATTTTATGCTCCTGCGTCCGCGCAATTTTCGTAAAAAGGTGTCCAAAGTTTTGGCATCACATATTAATATAGAGATTTACCATCTAAGAAGTAGACTAAGAGAATACCATGAAATGGCAGCCATTGAACTAAAACTGATTTGCGTTTGAGTTCCCTTTTACAAGACGTAGCTCAGTTTAAAAAATATGCTTATGTGTTTCTCTACTTATGGTTATTAGTGATTCTACATAATACGGACAGAATGAGCACCATATTATGGTCATTGGTGCTCATTCTGACAGCCATTGTCTAAACTTACTTTAGACGTATGCTATGTTTTTCTAAAGAAATAAAAACGAATGAGATGAAACATTTTAGGAATGCTAAAATTGTCAAGATATAAAATTTTATAAGCCTATTATTAGGCATATTCCGCGATAAAGTTCTATACTCGGCACTAAACGTATTTTGTCTCTTTTTATTAATACCGCTAAAAAAAAGAAAGCGATAACTTAAAATAAGTTTTTTTTTATTGCGCCGCAGATTTACTACCACATCAAACACTTGGAAATATCTCTCGTTCTATGCTGTATGTATGGAGCGTTGTTATAATTTATCGACTGAAAAGTGGGCTCGGCCGGACCCCATCCACCTCGCCCCCTTCGCTGCTCGAACCCTGCCTCTTGTTTAAATATAGCCTCTTCTACGTCTATTATATTTGCAATACGCCTTGTGTCTTGAAATATTAAAAGACTAGTGTTGTCAGGTATTGCAAATGGTTTAAAAAATAATCTTTATTCAAATACCATGATCATAATTCTTAATTGAAAAAAAATAGTAGAGTCCTAAAATTGTGAATGATTTTGCGCAGTAAAACTGCAAAAAAACCTATATCGATTTTAATATGTGAATTTATCTACGTACACAAAATATTAATAATTTTCTCGAGTCCACTGGAATTCGAATCGGTTTGGAAATTACGAAGAAATCGATTGACACACATAAAAGAAAAACAGAGGAGTTTAATATAATACAACCTTCTTCTGTTTTCTAAAGCGGTTAATAAATTGGGGCAAGTCATCAGATGGACCAGCCCCCTGTTTGTTAATATATACACTAACTTTATACTAATTTAGTTTGAAACTAAATGTTGATTGTGACTACTTTTAAGTATTTAGCTCTCCCACGGGAACCCATTTAGATATCGGGATAAAAGTAGGCCTAGATGTCACTATTTAGGCTCCTAGCTATCTCCACGCACAAAAATTATACCATAACATCGTTCTATTGCTGCTGAAAGAAGGAGAAACAAAAAAATAAACTGACAAACACACTTTCACATTAACAATATTTAATGTATGTCATATTAGACTGAAGAAAAGTTAGAAGATGTAAGTAACAAAGTAAATTATCGTTAATATGATCTTTTCTCAGTGTGCTTTATTTACACTTAACAAATTACTGGTACATTATGTAAGCCACCAATGTAATGTTTCAATGGCTATTTGTTACTCGTTTTAAATACTTAAGATGGCGGCTATGAGTCTGTTTAAAAACGTAATTTAAAATTTTTTTTTTTTAAATCTATCAATTTTTGTTATTATTCGGTCGGGGTATAAAGAAAATAATTGTATTTTAAACATCTTTTATATCAAATGCCATATTTATATGTTGTATCAATTTAACGTGTGTAACGGTAAAAAAACTATATGTAGAGAATTATCGATAGTAATTTAGAACCAACTCATACTTTTATTTGTAATTAGTAATTACTAAATATATTTTTTTAGAAACTTAATATTTTTTAGCTTTTGGCATTGCGCTTATTGACGTATATACATATATCAATATTGCTTTTCCATTCACTCTAAACATTGTTCAGATTATTTATGTGAAAAAGTAAAAAAATAACAGCAATGATTCAGAAAACTTTAAACAAGATACAGCATTTTTTTTGGAATTGGGAAACATAATATGCTAATTTTCCAAAATCTGTTTTTTCTGAGCATTTGACATAGCATCAGGTACATATATTATTACGTCAATAATCAATACAAATTTCCGTTTAAAATTTAAAAAAAATATTTCAACTTTGTAAAAATCGTATTTTAAGTAAAGTGAGTTTTGATTTGCCGTCGCCGGCGTCTTAAAACCCTGTTGTTCTTATGGCTGTGTTCACAATACAGTAAGATGTCATGTTCTCTCGAAGCAAGAAACTGTAATATTTAACTTACTCAACCTTGTTCGGTTTAATGTGATCATTAAATAAACCGTAAGTATAACTGTCATAGCCTTGTCAGGTCCCAGCGGAGGAAAAACAATAACGTGATGAGCATTTTACTAGTTTGAAATCCAAGGAGAATATCTATGTTTCTTGGTTTTATAATTTCAACCAGTAGGGTTACTGTTGAATCTCGATATCATGCAAACTGTAAATTGGAATCGTATGTCATTTTAGGTACTTTTAAAGGCAGTACTAGCGGATTATTAACATTTAGTAACAATCAAATTCAATGAATCCGATGTACAATTTAATGTTTATTATAAATTGAACCTAAATAGATCGCCAGTATTGTGTACAACAGTACCTAAAGTGATATACCCGTTTCCAATATCCTATATTGCGTGAATCGAGTGCGGATAATGACTGATGTTTTCCACTTATATTTAAACATGTATGTAGATTTCTTAAAGGTATATTACCATCTGAAATTAATCAGAGGCTTAGGTTTTTTTAGACAAGGGTTTATATTTTTTTAGTACTTTTTTTGAAATGGCTATGTTGCTAACCGCGAGGTTTTTGTAACTTCATCGGACTATTATAATTTTAGTACTTATATGTAGTCAATATATGAAAGTAATAGTCTAGCACCTCGGCTAAGAGACAGCGACGCATCTGCAACATTTATGGTGTCTATAGATCACGCTCATCTCTAACCATATGAAAAAGTATCTCGGTATTTAAAAAAAAATTAGCTACAAAGAAGCTGATAGATTTCTAATAGAAAAAAAACACATCGCCTATGGTGATGATGCGTGTCTAACAAGATGGGAAACTTCTTCCGTAAATAAGTTCACTCTTCAAATTAGGAGACGAAAGCGACCTTATCCTTCGAACCGGAACACGTCAACGGCAATCACTGACGTTATGGTGGCAGGAATAGATAAGGCGGTTCTACAAGTGTCTTACGTACAACTTACAAGTATCTTGTCCGAGTGATTAGTAAAACCACCTAGTTGTCGATTTCTTACGGCCAATGTTAATAATGTATCTCTAAAGATGGATTTCAACCAATCTAGATAGCTGGTATCCGGCGGCCTATCCTTTACCTAATTACCATATTTATCCTGTCCACAGATATGTTATTGGCAAGCGATAACATAAAAATGGATCAAAATATCAATCTTGGACAGAAAGTTTTGGATTAGGGTTGATTATTAATATTGGCCGTTAGTCATGTAATAACTTCCAATGGATAAATAACCAAACGGAAACTTCGTAATTTCGTGACGGAACGTCATAATGCAGTGCCGGCTTGTACACGGCAATTTTAAAAGTTTTATGAATAAAATGGATTTAAATTGCAGTATATGGTACACGAGCTCTAATTAAAAAAAAGGTATTTGAAATATGAAAAAAAAAACTGTGGTCCATTCGGACAGGATGCATATCATAGACATGGCTTTCAATAATATTTTCGATCGCATTTTATTTTTATTTTTTTGGTGTAATTGTTTTTTAATACTTAATCATTTATGAAGACTAAGTATAAACATTACATTGTCTAAGTATAAAAATGTAGACAAATTAGAATACTTCTCTACTTTTAACTTAAAAATACACACTTACTATTCGGTTATGCTAGTTTTCGTGGTCATAAACTTCTTGTCTATATATATTTGCTGAGGAAACCTCTCCTCCCTTCCTCTTCTAAGAACTAATCCTAGGTCTGTGTTCATATTTTTAAAGAAAGAAACACTTGTACTGTTTTGCTTATCACTTATAATTTATTACTTTAGCTTTGTAATTAATAGCCTACCGGTTTCGCTTATGCAGCATCATCAGCAAACATTATACAAATATTTTTTTTTCTTATTTGGTGCCTCTGTTGTCTAGCGGTCCAAGTGTTGGACTTGACTTCATGAGGTCCCGGGTCCGAATCCCGGATCGGTCAACGAAAAAAAAGGGGTAAAAAAATGTTGCCCGAGATTGTATATGTGCCCGGTTGGCGATAGGCTTGTCACCTATCACATTGTGGAATCTAGTGTCTTCGGCTAGTCGTGGGTGCCCTGGTTGTGCCTCTGCCTACCTCTAAGGGAATTTGGGCGTGAAGATACTTTTTTTATTTGGTGCCATTCAAGCTTGTGTGTCTTTAAAAACAGTTACTAATACACTTATGGCCGAATAAAGCGACGTCAAATTATGCTTTAATCATTCATTGAGTCGCTATTTTCCATATACAATTGTGACTAAATGACAGAATAAACGTTAATTGATTTCTGAGTACGGCCGATAGACTAACATTTAACTAATTAGCCAATAATATTGACATAAAATTAAGAATAGTTTAGTAGATTAAATATTGAATTTAATCTATCGTTAAATTACATTTTGGTATAGAAAATATCTACTTAACAATCGATTAAAGATAATTAACGTCCCTAAACGCGTCTCTATATTTATTAAAATGAAGTTTAGTGATACAGAAGTTGGAATTGAATAAATTGTTACAGATTTTTATCTAATAAACCTCGAGCCAAATAAAATAATCCGAACATAATTTTAATGATCATTTGTTTAGTTGTGTACAATCATGTCACACGGCAAAACGTTTGTTTCTTGTGACTGGTCTAATTAGTATTTAGTGGCTACAATAACGTTCGTGTTACATACCACAATTTAATATTAAAACAAAGCTAAACACAATTATAGTAGGCATTGTTTGGAAACAGGGCTGCGATAACATCGTTTATGGTACTACGAAGGCCAAGTTCACTAGTAAATTAGGGCTGAAACCTTGGTTGAATTCCCGTACATATCGTTTATGTTGTAATATGCGGCAATGTGCCACCGTTTACTTTAGAATTCAACTAGCAGCCCGCCCCGGCTTCGCACGGACCTAAAATATACATATACATATTCCTCTTCAATCATTTTATCTGTTTAAAAAAATCACATCATAATCTATTACGAAGTTTTAAAGATTTAAGCATACAATGGGCCCTATGGACACAGAAAGCGACTTTGTTTTATACTATACTAGCGGCCCGCCCCGACTTCGCACGCGTATAAAATATACATGTAAACTCTTTCAACACTTGGTTAACGCGACTTTGTTTTATACTACGTAGAGTGATATTGATAGCCTAAGGCAGCGAATCCTGAAAATGTAGTAACGGAGTTACTAGCTCATTCGTTTTATTTTTAGTTTTGCGAAATTGTAAATTTTTAGAGGTACACATTAACAATAATATCAATGATATATTCGAATCCTATATAAATTTTTGTAATTGACTTCACCGTTAGTTCTGAACGGATTTTAAAAATGAATCTTTTATTACAAACTCTGTCAAGTCTAGTCTGGATCGGATGACGGAATACCAGGCAAATCGAGGAGAATGCGTTTTTTGTTTCGTAGATGATTTACTTATTGAAATCGAAGTCAATTTTTTCAGTAGGTAGTTTTACTGCGCTTAAATTATAATGTTTTTGTAAGAATTTTCTTTCACTATAAATTACAGTATATATGGTTTGTAGTCGATTGATAATATGATTCTGCATGAAATGAAGGGTGTTGTTTGTCTTTTACCATCAAGAGATCCGCATGCTCATGGTCATACATTGGTCACAATCGTATAAATAAAAAAAATGTTTGGTGGACGATTCCACGGTTCAAAATTTTTTTCTAAATGTTGCCATATTTTATTTATCTGCGGGGAGAAAGTTGTCCATTTTATTTTATTTAACAATTTTTCAAAAGTAGGTACATTTTAAGTCTCCTTTGCACATAAGTTGAGTACTCCGACCAAGAATGTTGTGTAGTGGGTTTTATGCTATTTGAGTCATATGTATGTTTTTTTAATTACAAAATCTAATAGGGGTTCTAGATGGTTTTAAACATTAGTTCCCATCCGTCTACACCGTAGATTTAATCCAAATTTAATAGCATGTAATAGGAAGATGGAAGCAAAGTTTCCTTTAAGTTTACCTTTGTTAGAAGGCGTGTTTACGACCGCCTAGAATGTCTTTCCATATCTAAAACTGTCAGCAAAGGCACGTAGTAATATATCGAAAGCTTTTCTAGCAGATTTATTTACCCTACGGACTTATCAATGTAGCCTATCTAGGTGATTTATGGTACATAAGTTATTCTTATGTTGTAAACCAACTAAAAGGTTCCTTTAACCTTTGAAATTCTATTCGTAAGGGCAGCAAAAGGTCGTTTGGTGGAAATTGTATGCGGGCATTTGTACGCATTCGTATTCTGAAGTAAGTAGATACCTAGCAGTGGTAATATAACCGGTAAATACGGGTTTTTCAAAACCCGTCCGATAACACTTAAGGTGATAATGAAATTTTCGCTTCCAACGAATTAAAACAAATCGCTTTGTCTGTTATTTATTTTTATATATGAAGTTACATAGGTATTTTTGTATAATAGTATACAAAGCAAATTGGATAATAGTCCTCCATGATGTTGAAAATACCACTGAAACTTTTGATTTAAACTTTATGTAGGCAGGAATGTGTAGCCCTATGCAGAAATTAATAGACTGAAATACCTATTACAAAAAAAGCGTAGCGTCTGATTTGTTTTCTCCTAGAGATAACTCTCTAATTTTGCGTTACTTTTCCCTAAACCTATACATAAACCTATTTGACCTTTTGGTAATCGTCTTTGGACCTCCTTATATGCTCCGTGGTGGAGAGTTCGTATGCATACATGTCTTCATCCTCTTTTTATAAGCTTTAATGGATACTTTGTGCGCTCCTTTCTTATTCTCTCCCTTCTGTGATGTAAAACCTGAAGGTAACCGCAGTATCTTCCGCCTCCTCTTCGCAAGTCAAGTGTCGCAATCCTTGTAATCCCGCCTGGAGGAATCCACATTCATTACTCTTTTCATACAAACAAGCCGGTTTTGGCGACCTCTTGACACCATCTTCGTGTACTTGAGCTTTTTGTCGTGAAATATCCTAGATCTCACCGGGTACATTGATAACACTCATATACATTATTTAATGGCCATCTTTCGTGTTCCATTCTTTCTAAATGACCAAACCAACATAACATTATCATCTTTATTTTAGGTCGAAACAAACAACCAAAATCTTCAATTCTATGCGCAATTTCCTTTATTTCCAAAATCCTTACAACTTGGATTTAATTAAATTTGTCACTCTCCTTAAAAATGTAAATGCTTAAGAAAGTAGATAGGTATTTAAGATAGTCGTAGGTGCCCTGGTTGCACCTTTGCATACCCCTCCGAAGATACGGGCATCAAGACTTTAGATTTTTCTTCTGATTATAAAAGCCTCATGCATAAACTCCATCCCACACCACACGTGTAAACTACTTCAAAACTAGGCAACTCGTTCTGCTCTAAGCTCACGGTAAACACTAACATCCGAACAGTTTACTTCCCCGGCTTATCCTTATCGGAGATGCGCACTTCGCGTCGGAATTGCTCAATTACACGTCTCAGCATTGTTGCCGGTGATGCGTGACGTAACTGCTGAGCAGGTGTGACCTGCAAGGTACGTGACAGATTTCAAAGATCATAAATATCTTTGGTCATTCCTTGTATGTATCGTGAAAAACGTCAGCGGCAGCAGCAGTTTTACTTTGGTTGAAGATGTCTCCGCTCCTATTTGATCGATTTTAGTGACTAGATTTTAAATTGGATTCGTATCTTTACAATGGTGAAAACTGATAAAAATCTAAATGCCAAAAAATATGTTTAAGGAAGCGATGTTAGTATTAATCTGTCCGATTAGAATTCTAAAAGAAAATTTTATCAGATTTGATTGGGATCTAGGTTAGAGTCCATTTTTTAGTATCTGGATATAAAGTAATGATATTCCATTTTTTTTATATGACAGATGTTGAGAAATCCAGTTTCAGTGCCACAAACACTTTTTGACTTTAAATATTTTTGAAATCTAGCTCTGGGCGAATAAAGACATTACAGTACCATAGCAATTTTCATATTTTTTTCAAGTTCTGCGTAACTGCTTGACGTCAAAGATGATGATTAAACGAAGAATAAGCTACTGTTGATATTTTTATATGACGTGGGTATAAATGCCGAGCAGGTGTACCCGTGGTCTCTACGTGATTGTTTTGCAAAATCAGATGAGCGTATCTTCCATCACTCCTTATTCACTACGAAACGTCTTAATCTGATGATATTGTGATGTCTGAGCATGTTAATTCCTTCAACAGTTATGACAAGTTAATTAACGTCATCAATTGCTCATATTTCATAATAAGTTGAAACGTTGAAAAAATGTCACAAAAAAACATGTTGTCAAGTTTTTTTTACCGACTAATAAGGAGGAGGTTATACTATATTTATAACCATAAATATCAAACATCTAGTTTGATATTAATGGTTTTTCATATATGTTATTCGATTCTTCCGCGATTTATGAACTGATTTGATTTTTTTTAAAGAGAGCGTATCTTCTACGATAGTCCCACGCTCACCGAGTCTGGATCTCATGATGGAATTCAAGAGAATGCGAGGAAAATACAGGACACAATATTAGAATTGAAGTTGGTTTTTAGCAATTTTATAACTGCATTTAAATTATTTTATTAAGTCATTTACCGGACATTCCTAGGGATTTCGGAGGATGGTATGGGAAGTTAGTATTTGCCAGAACTTTGAATGGGATACCGTACCCATGTTCGGTTTTAAAGTCTTGTCGGAGCTTCTAATGATATCCTGATCTTCGGAGTTTTTTTAAGTTGAACTTACGCCGGTACTTATAGAGCACACTGTAGGTCCAGTGTGCTCTATACAAATGGGAGAAGAAAAATGTTAATAACATTATTAATTAAAAATACTAACGATTCGATAGTCGTTAAATATTTACTCACTCCATTTGACATGCTGTTTTTACGGATAGCTTAATAATTTTGTTCTCATGATTTATAAATAACAACACCTCGCTGGTACAAAAAGTTTTCCAAATGTCGTCATACCTGCAAATCACAACCTTGGCGAAAGGATACAGTTACAATTCGTAAAGCGCCAACAATTCATTTGAAGCGTGTCAGAAACCGAACAAACCGAATATATCTCAATGGATCATTTTACATGAGAATTAAATTGCGAAACCAAAGTTTAATTGTAATTATACAGCTTATGTATTTTTTAGAAGTGCAAATAATATAAGTCCCGCAACCAACAGATTATCATAGTCTGTTCATGTCATTACGTTTTCCTCACGGCCGCTATACACGTTGGACGAAAATGATTGACCAACATGTTCGCCCATTATGCAAAGACGACTTAGGGGTTTTGGTAGTATTATTAAAAACTTTTTATTTGTCATTGACTATACCGGCGGTTCTTGGGACGTGTTTATGTAATTCTTAAATGTAGAAACCAGTTACTGAGAAAACACTTACTGCGAAGACCCACCAAAAGAGATAGTAGGTCTCATTTCTTATTTCTTCTTATATTTAAGAGAAATAAATACCAACCATTTTTGTCTTATAGGTATTCTGGAATCTTATTATATTTTTTATAAGTCATTAACAATGTTGATGATCCAACATGTTGACCAACGGAGTGGTGTTCGTAGTTTCGTTCGTATAAACAGCGATATATTGGCCGTGTACATCTGGGCCAATGTGTGCTGCAGTCGTCAAAATTCATCTCAGCACGCACATGGATTATTTTACATGAGAATTAAATTGCGAAAATGAATTTAATTACTGGCAATTAAATGAGACAATTCAGAGATAAACATTTGTATTGTAGGAGTTGGTAATTATTACAAGCGTATAAAATTATATCATCAATTCCAGATTCAAAGTCACACCCAAGAACATAAATGAATATTACATATTTCATTAATAAAATGCCTATTGTGTGTTTAGACGACGGTTGTTTCCTACCACCAGGAGAGTCTACCTATTCTGTATTTTATTAACCTTCGAAAAAAAAAGATGGGTGTTGTGACTTATAAGTTTGACGTATGTGTATGTGGGTGTGTGTATGTCTGTGGCATCATCGGACCGGATGCTGCTTTTTTTGTTTTACAGCTGAGGTAATCGAGATGGTTCCTACTTCCTAGTTAAATAATGTTCGTTTTGTCAGGGGTTTAGTACCTCTCTTTCTTAATTCGATTGTATGTTGTTTATTTTACGTCTGAGGTAACCTGAAAGCTTTGTATTAGCAAACCAATTTGCCCGGTAGATATGTTGTGTGTGATGTGTTTTGCAGATATGTGCCTGATTGGCGATAGGCTTGCCACCTATCACATTGCATTGTGGTTTATTGTCTTCAGCTAATCATAGGTGCCTTGGTTTACCTCACCCAACTTCTTCGGGAGTACGGACCACGAGTAACTTTGTTAATGCAAGATGGTTAAGATTTTTGCCTGAGATTGGTATAACATTTAGGCGACATGTATTTCTTACTGTCAGGTAATTATTGTTGGTGGTATTTTTGTTATAAAAAGCAGTACTCTGGGACTAGCATTTCATTTCAGATTCGGATCGTATGTAAACTTGACTATTATTCAATGAATTAAAACATCTGTCTACCTTTATAGCACCAACGGGCGTGACATTACGTATTACTTTTTACCAATTGTCTAACGACCGTCGTTATCTATGTGGAATATCGGTGATATCCAATTATCGCTTTAATTTGTGGAACTGTTGCAATTTATATCACTAGCACAAATCATATCGTCAGGAATGAAACTTTAAACTGATAACTAAAGTAGAACTCTACGTCTTTGTTCAATTTCATTAGCTATAGCTGTGTCCGTGGTTGCACTTGCGGTGTGAATGAGCTGGCTTGAAAAACATAGAAAGCAATGCTATTAATTTTATACATTCATCTCCGTACTAATAAAACTTACGCACTCGTTGAACTGGTGCGTAACTTCACTTTTGCTAATAAAAATTAAAGTTACGCATCAGTTCAACGAGTGCGTAAGTTTTATTAGAAAGTGGGAAAAATTGAATCGCAGCAAGATTGCAAAAACGACTTCGATTTCAATAAGTAAATATTTTACGTACACAACAATTATTTTCCTCCATTTCCCTAAGATTCCATCCTCAGATCCAGACTTGGTGGTAATTTACCTACTTCAGAAGTACGTTAGAAAGAGTTTTTCTTTTAAAGAAAATTAACATTTTTTAAAATCGGTTCAGAAATTACGGAGATATCGAGAAACATTCATACAAAAATGTAAGAGTCGAACCTACCTAAATACGTATTTAAAGTTATTTTTAAAAACATTTCTTTTAAAAGATATTTATAAAAAAAAGTACTTTTAAGTGTTCGCTTTTTTATTATATGTATAGATACACTATTGCTTCGAAGTTGGCACTAGTTGTTTGTGCAAACACAACAAAAGTAATGATTCACGTATGTACTTTAGAGTAGGTAGGTAGCTAAAGTTTCGTTGGTATCTGAAAAGCAAGTGTTTTTGCGCAGCAGACAATTCATACTTCACGTCACACGGTCTTTGTCTAATTTTTTTTGTATAATGTTCCATAAGCGTGAATGGTATACACATAACATGGCCTTTTGAAATATTATCGTTAGTTACATTTTAGTTTTGTCATATTACGAAGTTTATGGTTTTGGGTATTTTATGTTTAGGAAAAAAATTGTTATTTAAAATATACGAGAATTGAAAGGTAAACAAGCAAGTGGTTAACATAACCGCAGACTGGAACGCGACAGTGACGAGCATTAATGTTGTAGCACCAGAAGTAGGTAAGAGGGCGTAACAAACGGGAAAAGTTGCAAAATGTTGTCATTTAGTTGTAAAAAAACGAATTGACGCTCTTCTGTTCTCTCTTTCGAGCTGCTTAGTCTTATTTTATTCTAAAAATACATACTTACATACTAATACAAATGCGAATGTTTGTCTGTTACGCTTTTACGGCTAGACTGCCGAACCGATTTTGATAAGCATATATATAGTTAAAAACCCGATTTAAAATACTGACTACACTGCTTTTAATCAACTCCAAAGAATCATAACAGATCCCACACATACAATGCAACAATCTCGACTAAATGTTGAATGAAATTGCTACTAGTAATAGGGATTCTGACGGTTGTGAACTTTGATTTGCCGTATGGACCGTAGATGTGATGCAAATTTAATAATAATCTGAGCGAATGAATTCACTGTTGTGCACCCAAATTTAAAAATAATACACATTCTTTCACTAATAATATTTAACTTGCATAAAGGCGGTCTTATCGCTTAAGAGCGATCTCTTCCAGATACTCTTAATCTGAAGATTACTTTTGTTGGAAGGCGTGTTTACAACCGTCGTCCGTCACACTCTTTCACTTATAATATTTAACTTAGGTGCACAAAGGTGGTCTTATCGCTTTAGAGCGATCTCTGCCAGACAACCTTAGTATGAAGATTACCTTTGTTTGAAGGCGGTTACCTTTGTTGTTGCGTATTTACAACTGCTAGAGCGTCTTAAACGTACAAAAATTTGCTATTTTTGAATAATGTCAAAGAGGAAATGAATAAAATTATAAACTAAATACAAAAAATGTTTCCTGCAAACAAATATACAAAACTTACTTGGAATACTATAAATCATCGTTGGAAATAAACTAATCTTTTTGTGAATCTCGCAGTAAGTCAAGTTCCACTGTTCAGTTTATGCTTCGGGAACTGGAATAATGCCAAAGCTTTATATAAGTATCTAGGCTTATAAAAGCTAGAATTATGTTCCGGCGACGCCATTGCGTCTAGACATTGAATATTCCCAGTGACCCGCCCATCTACTGTGCTACGATAGTTCCGTATTCTAGCGCATTAAAGGAACCTACACATACTACGTGGCCCATTTTGGAACGAAGTTTCTTATCGCGCGTTGTGAAAGGGAGCTAGACGAAAAAAAAATCTCATGAAAAGTTGTAACGACACTTTTAGCTATTGTAAGCTTTGCTGCGTGCGCATGTTTCTCTGTCTATCTGTCTCTTATAGAGAGAGAACTTCTTTCCATCCGGGTGTCCATTGACTTCTCTCAACTTTTTCTTTTTTTTCATAACTTTATCCCCCTGTGTTTTAAGTAAGATAAGCTGAAACTTAAGAATTCGCGTATGATTAACATTTTTAACTATTTAAACGGGATACTCACGCTCTCTTTTTATTTTATTTGTCGATATTTCGGCCTAGTTGCATAGTGCCCGCCATATAGTGCCCAGAAATAATAGTGACAAGGACGTTACAAAAAGAAGAATTAGACGGAGAGTTGACAGGCTGATCTGTCGGTAGATCCTCCTGTCAAAAGTTACAGCTCGCTGCCTCAGTCCCGTCGTGACCACTGCCTGTGCAACTAGGCCGAAATATCGGCAAATAAAATAAAAAGAGATCTCGAGTATCCCGTTTAAATAATTCGAAAGCTGAATAACCCCGAGAGAATCTTGCAGTTCACAGAGGCGGTTGCGGAACACATAACTTTACAAATAAGGGGCTTGATCGCAATGGATCTATCTATGTCGCAGGGATCTTCGGGATAGCTTGAGGCGAGCTCTTGAACGCTAATAAAATTATAACACTCCCACCTCCTGGAGACAACCCGCGGTATGTTAGACTCTTCCTCCCACTTGTTTTTATCTAATAATTCATAAATACCTTTTTTAATTATTTTCGCCTCTGTGATTGGCGGGTCGGGCAACAAAGAAAATGAGAAAATGTGTATTTTAAAATTTCTGATTAAAATGACGCCGTCCTTTGCCCTGGTTGTGCCTCTGCCTATCACTTCGGAGATATGGGCGTGAAGATACTTTTGATTTTTGTTTTGCAAAGTTACATTACAATAATTTGGTTTATCGTCAAGAAAAAGTACTTAACTCTAGTAAAAAAAGAAACCTCTGTCGATTTCTCTAGTAGATATTGGCTACATTATAAAAAATTAAGCCCCTGTCACCGAGCATGGTATTTTGAAGACAGGGAGGAACCCTAACCGGTCACGTATTATGGGTATGATTCCTAATTATATATATATGTTGTACTTGTTACGCAACAATGTCTATTTCCATATAATTACTTCGTATTGTAGATCCTTTATCGTTGAATGGATTATGCCTAGTAACCTCCTAATAATAGATTGCAACTAGTAATGCTAATACAGGTATAATATTAAATTAACTGTACCTGTCCTATTAATAATTATGAATGACACTTTAAGGGAACCAATAGTAGCGGGGTTTACCAATACCAGCAAAATTACTGGACTTAGAAACTTTTACTCGCTTACCCATTCTTATAATGTCGTACAGTACTACTATTTAAATTATACGCTTCGGCTTTACATTTTTTACTCTTTTTACACTTTAAACTTTTATGTTTAAATTGGCTGACCTAATCTTAATTTAAGCGAAATGATTGATTATGTTATAACAACTCTATGTAGATATTTTTAAAATACATTCGGATTTCCGAAGTTTGACGAATATAGCTGAAGCGCACAATTTAAGTATGTAGTACATATCATACAGTGATCACTTACCATTAGGTGACACACGTATATGTTTGTCTCCCCATGAATCCCCATTTCGCGTGGTCATCCTCATCGCTCACCTCTGAACGGATGGACCAATTTAGCTAATTCTTTCTTTGTTGTGTTAGTTATTGTAAGAGAAGAGAATCATATGAAGAGAAAGACCGAGAAAATTGCACGGAAAATGGGGGAAACCACACTTCATTTTTATCCATACAAACTCTTATTAGCTGTTAATGTCAAGGTATACGAAATTCGCCGGGTCGGTTAGGCTTCTATAAAAATAAAAAATCGAACGTCATTTTCTGGTTAGGAAAGACCTTGGATTTTGGAAGGGAGAAAGTTTTCAATTCGACTATTTTTAATGTGTGTATTACCGCAGAATTTTTTATTGAATGTACCAATTTAGAAGACTATTTTTGTTTAAAATTACCTTTATTTTGGCATTTATCTTTAATAAACATCTGTCTAGTGGTTTTAATGTTTTACTTAATTGTACATTATGAATACTAACATGCAATATAGTATAAAATTTTGTGACAAAACCTACAAATGGCGGTCTTATCTCTTATAGCAATCACTAACACACTTAATAATGCGTAAGTTTGTGTTCATAGATGATATCATGATAACATTAAAGTAGACCGACAACTCTAAAAAACTTGTTATCTTCATGACTATATCTCTACACAGGATGGCAGATGTATAAATAGCGCAACCACGATTAAGACAAGATGTTTAAGTGTTTAAGTAGTCCTACTATGGCAACTCTTTTGTTCTTTGTGCACTTATTCAATTCCGGATTACAAAGTTTTTTTTAAAAAAAACTGTTTCTTATATGCCAGACCCGCTCACGAATCGAACCCGACATCTCATGTAGTCAACGCCAACACCGGACCATTGGACCACAGTGGTAATATTTTTTTATAAACCAAAAACTCAGTTACATACAATTTTTTTAGAAATGAGGTGGTTTTTAGTTTTACTGTGTAGGCACAAATTAATCAAATGCAATCAATTTGCGAATGTTAATGATATGAAATGAAGTGTAAATATTTTATTCGCTGAATAATAATTAATCATACCAAAACAGTCTACCATTGCCACTACATGTTTAAACGTTTTGCCATTGTGATTATTTTGATCCATGCCTCTTAGTAATCATTAGGCAAGTCGTCCTATGAAAGCTTGTATTTAATCATCTAATATACGAATTAAAGTTTCTGTGCATACATCTCGTAGAGTTTGTCTACAATATGAATATTTTTAGTGGGATCTATTTTTGTAGCCATTTCTGTCCTTTTTTAACAATCATGGTACCCTAAGTTATTTAATTTCGCCTCTGTGGTCTAGCGGTTCAACTGTTGAACTTGATTACATGAGGTCCCGGGTTCGATTTCCGGGTCGGACAACAAAAAGTAATTAGGTTTTTCCAATTTCCTAATAAAAAAAACGTTGCTCGTAATTAGATGTGTGCCCGGTTGGCGATAGGCATGCCACCTGTCACATTGTGGGACTTAGTGTCTTTAGTTAGTCGTATGTGTCCTGGTTGTGCCTCTGCCTACCTTTTCGAGGATATAGGCATAAAGATACTTACTCACTTTTTATTTGATTTGCAACGGAAAAAAGTAATATCAGTATAATATAATGTACCTAAATGATAATAACATAGCGTATCTGTTTTGAATTTAATGCCTCCATGATTTGAAAACATTGAACACCGTTATGCGTAAAGCGATATTGGATTTGCTCTCCACTTCTCGTCTATAATTTTGTAATCTGCAGATTGAGACCATTTTACCTGATTCGCAGCCAAGTGTTATTTCTTGTCAGTAATCTTCAAAAGCTTTCATCAAGATATATCTGTAATAATATCTTAAGGTGCGAACTCACTAATCAAAATCATTAATCGTGTTACGTGAATAAAGAAGCTATGGACACTGAAAATTAAAATTTCTGCTACCGTAACGTCAATTATTTGTACACTGTTATTTATGCATCCGTAAGTTGACAAGTTTTGAAGATAGGGTCACCTATAAAGTTGTTTAATATCACAAATCGCAACAAGGTGATTAATATGATAAATCTAGAGTTTTGCATGATTTTACTTTACTGTTACTATCCATGTCCATGTTCGCGCCAAATTACAGGTTAGTATCTATAAGCTAAGAGGTAAACAGGCAGACAAATTAACGGATGAGCTAAAAAAGTTAAAGCAACATAAACAAACTAGGTATAGTGGTTTCTTGTAAAGAATAGATTCCTAAAAAGGTCTTTTAATATTTTACCATTCGTTGCAATAATATTTTACATTAGTTAAATCGTAAATACACTATTGATATTCAAAAACATGAACCAATTGTAGGATATTTAGCAATTTAATATTTTTTTGTAAAAAATACATTTTTATATTGTATCACTGCTTGTGTCATGACAGCAACTTTATTATTCTCATGTTTGTAATATTTGTAATTGAAAATGAAATTAATTTATTTGCGGAATATGTGTGTTTAAAAGTTATTTCAATAAATACTTATTCGTACCAGTGCGTGTAAGTAACAGTACAGTGAGTACACACCTTTATGTTCAACAAACTAAATCTGTATCTATCTAGGTTTAGGGTCACACAGGAAATTGAGTTATTAGTTAGTTGCAGATGGTGTGTCTGCTTCTAATGGAGTACTGTGCGTTGTTTCGTAACAGGTACTTTGATCTATTTTATTATTATTACTGTATTTATCACCCCAGTAAACTGAGAGCGGAAATTACTTTTCTCTTGATTGCCCCAGTGCTTTCGAAGTTGTAAAACCAATCAAGACATGTCAAATCGTAAAAGCTGTGTTTTTACTTTAATAGTAATCCAGAAAAAATAATTGAGATGAGATCTTACCTTTCGGACTGATTGCATTGCTTTTTGTGTGTAATATTAACGCGGGAAAAGCAGTGGACTGTCTTGGATCGTGTTATAACTACATAAATTATGGAGAAGGTAGAAAAAGGTTTCAGTATTTTGGAGAAGGTGAAGCATTAAATGTCATGGGAATAATTTATCACATGGAAAACATTGCCGTGTACATTTTTTTTATGATAATGGAAGGCAAACAAGCAGGCGGATTTCCTGGTGGTAAGAAATTCACGTTGCCTAGAGACACCAAAGGTGGTAATGGTGCGTTGCCTACCTGAGGCTGGGATGTTAGACCTCGAGCAAAAGTAATTTTATCGGCTACCTCACCCTCCGAACTGGAACACGTCAGCGGTAAACACTAACGTTATGGCGTCAGGACTAGGTGGTAGTAGGTGGTACCAAACTACCTACAATCACCAGGTAGTATGTCATGGTGTTAGTGACGGTAAGTCTATGTTCGCCTTTTACGAGCTGCCGGGTAGGAAGGCCTATTCTACAAAAGGAGTCCGGACCAACACGTGGAATAACGTTACTTAACTGAATATGTGCGAAAATTCATACGCAGACTACAACTAATATCTGTGTTGCTTACTATCCTATAATGTAACGTATTTGTCGACAAAAGTTACTATCTACAGATAGTACAGAGACAACCATATTACTTTAGTTGCTTATTAAATTAGTATATCTTACGATAATGTTATTATTTTAACAAACCTACGCAACACAAACAAGCTTAGCCATATTCTAGTAGCTATAAATAAGTGCCTTATAGCCCACCTTCGCACTACGAGGTTTCTAAAATGTATCAGATATTCCGTATCTGGGTTCTGTTACGAAATAAATCAAAATTTGTATGATGAATGTTTACCATGTGAAATATAATTTATAAGGCTCTCATATCCTTCGGCTCATGTATACTACATCCATGTTTGTATAAAGGTTTGATGCGGCCTATTTCATATAAAAGAAGATCCTAATCTACACAGAGCTGATAATAATATGAAACATATTTTTTAATAAATTTAGTATAACATTTTAAAATATATTAAGAATGGGTTGCCTAAAAAAACCTGTATAAACAATTTTTAATTATTTAAAAAAAAAATTTTATTATACCGTTTAGGTATCTAAATTTGGAGTAAAACTACGCATATGTTGAGGTTTTTCTATTATCTAACTCAGTAAAAGTAATTGGCATCGACTTATCTGTTTATCCAACTAACACGGATAAATAACAGTCTAGTCAGCTTCTGGACATTCTGTACGTCTTATACTTTAAGTCGGTATAAAATTTTCTCATTATCTTATTATTGAACCATTTCATAAAAAAAAACACATTTTTAAAAATAAAAAAATACTCTGTCCGGGATTTTTTAGGCAACTAATCTTAAACATAATTTTTGATATACTAAATTTATTATGAAATAGGTTTCATCTCATTATTAGCTCGGTTGTAGGTCGAACTAGGTTCGGATCTTAGACCAATACTTATGCATGCTCTATTTAAATTCACTTCTATTTGTTTGTCGTTTTTTCACATCACAATAGAGTAACCAACCTCGAGGCTCGAGTTTAATTCCTGACGGAAACAGGCGTTAATTGTATCATGGATATCTATCTGTATTTCCGAGTTTGATTCAAATCCAACAAAACCTTTGTAAAATATCATATGTATTAATATCGTCGACTAACACTCGTAACTTAAGCATATAATTTGCTTATTTTACGGTTAGGTCTATTTGTGTTATTTATTTATATATAGGTAAATTTACAGATAAATTTACTACTTGCCGTACGTGTACTTGCTCATTTTATCTATGATTCCTATTTTATCTATGAAACCAACTATTTGCCGGTGATTTAAACTTTATCGATTTTGTTATCAGTTTTATAAACATGACATGACGTGTTTGTATGGTTTCACCACCTACGTGTAATCGTGAGCAATCAAAAACATTGTGATATTTTTTGCTAACTGTTAAACCTCAACAAGAAAATGGTTAAAACAAGTCTATAAAAACATTAATATTTGAGATGTTAATTATAAAACGCCAGCTTTTGTTGATTTTCATGAATTTCAAAATTAATTAGCTTTGTGAACGATTTAAGATCGAGAAAAACATGTCTTTCTTTTCGTTTTAGAGTATTAGGAGACCAAGTTTATTTAAGAACAGATTATCCGTTTCGGTTTTAGTTAAGCAGGGACATGCGTCAAGCCAACGAAAGTGGTCTCAGAATTGTTCCCCGAATAGTTCCAATCCGTGGTAGTTTATAAAAATGTCGATGCGCACAAGTGCTACTTGTATGATCCATATGAATAAAGTTTTTTTCTAATACTGATTCAGTGTTCTTATATCTTTTTGTTAAAAAAAAAATAACCTAAACCCTTGTCCTTAACAAGTTGTTAAAAATCAATAGCAATAAATAAATGATACAAGAGTTACGTATTAGGTGTAATGCAGTTGTCGCCCAAGCCCCTTAGACTTGTAGGTGGCACTTGAAGGTTTAGTGTAATATCAATAACATGTAAGTGTAATGTTTTACCTCGAAATAACTAGCTGGGAATTAGTCAACATTGTCTTTTGCATGTCATAATTTACACAGCTTGTGTATTTATAATCATCAGTCCGATCTTTGTCTGGCTATTACTGGAAAACTGTCTTTTATCTTACAATGACTGAAAGCCTGTATTTAACATTACCGTGTTTTGATTTACAAAAAACAATATCATGAGTTTAAGGAAAGTAAATCTGCGTGGTCGAATAAATCTTCTCATAAATGGGCTTTTCGTTATTATAAAACAAGCAGAAGACTGGAAAATTGGCAATGACAAATGATTTTTCGTGAAAAAACTTTATAAAGAACAGTGAATTCCTGCGATAGTTAAAAGTAATTAAGTGCTATAAGTGGGTTGATAAACGTCACAAAAGAAGCAGTCGACAGGAAAATAGATAATTATGTTTTTATTGTTTTTAGCAGTAGATCTATTCAAGAAAAGATTGCTACGATGATTGAATAAATTCTTCCATTAATGTCGTGCTAAAATCACAAAACAGGCAGTTGGTAATGATAAAAATGAGTTTTCAAGACATTGAATTTGCAGAAGTATCATCCGCTCAAGAAAAGTGAATAGGGCTATAACAGTTGAATATGATAAAATGGAATGTTTTCCATAAATGGGGTGCTAGACATCGCAAAACAAGCAGTAAACAGGAAAATTGACAATAACAAATGATTTCACGTGAAAACCTTGACTTTGTATGTAAAAATGTATCTTGTCTTATACCTTGAACTTGTAAATGCGCCTCAGAGTGACGTAAGATATCAACAAAACAATTTACACGGTGGCACCTGAGTGTCGCCGCCTCCATAGGAACACTTGCAAAATCCGTAGGTATTGATGTATTCATTATCATTTATCAATCTGTTTAACATGCTTCGTCGGAACTGGGATGTGACGAACCCGTCGCTCTCTCTAAGTTGTTAGATTATTCTACTGATGCAGTCAATCGTAACTAGTCGCCGTACTTATTTTTGCCGCCATAACTTTTGGGGTTCTTCGCCAATTTCGTGTTCTGTACAAAATACCGGTGTATTTTATACCGCCCGTTAGTACTATTGAAATTCTCCCAAGTTTCATTTTGATTTGTGTTTTTTTTTTCGAAACTTAGAATATAGAAAATCGTTTATTTTACAAAGACCATACAAGAATCACATGTACACCTTGGCTGAATATATCTTGTAACTTTTTGCTCTAATACTAAAATATACCAAAGGTTTGGAACGCCATTACACTTAAGAGAAAAACCAGTGAAAGAAACTCAGCTTTTAACAGCAGAAATAACAGAAACTCATTTGCATTATTTTTTTCTTCTTTTTAATTATTTAAGAGGAAGCTCTTTTCAATGGTTACTCTGAAGGTAAATTAAACAAGCTGGAGTTAATTATATCGGTACGGCTTTTCTTGAGTTATAAGTGTTGCAAACAACCTGACTTTTTTGTTTACTTGTTACGTTTCATAGATAAAGTCATACCAAGGTTATGATGTCAAATCTCTTAGTGGACAGAAAAAATACATTTTCAAATAATTCTACTGTGGAACGTAATGGCGGACGGTCGCCAAATATGTGTGGTTACTTACTATTTGTACAGATAATTTATTTGATTGTTTAGTCTCAACCAATATTTGGCTGCTTGTACAAACACGAAAATTGACGTGTGTAATTTTGTAAATATGTTGATTTGACAGCAGCTGGACCGGATTAGCACCACCGTCTTCGTTTCTGCCGACTTTCGGCCAATGTTTATAGCTTATCTAAGATAAAATATCGCGTTATTTTAGATCAGTTTAAATAGAGTTAGACTAGGGTAGAAGCCTTTAAAAATAATAAAAAGTGAAATAAAATAGTAGTAGGATGAAACCCATTAGAAAAGGAGGAGAATATGATCAAAATGAAACGAAAAATAAATTACGGTCGATCCGAGTTCGTGAAGTGGGAGGGGGGGGTTAAGGGTAAAAAATGGTTTATCTTGATTTCCGGCAAAACTAAAAGTCCTATCGAAAAAAGTAACATGGCAAAGTTGTAGGTAATAAAAAGATCTAAAACTTTTGTCTTAACACTTTTTTCACATAACCTCAAAATTTATGTGAAAAATTCAAAAAACCAAGTTTTTGGTTTTTTATTTTTATCTTTTACAAAAATTTCTTTTTTTTAACGAAATTTGGTGAAAACTTACCTTTTTATGTCCCAAATACGCTGTAATTTATTTGATTAAAAATGTTTATTTTTTCAGCTTATTTTGAATTAATATCGAAAAAACACCCTAATTTTCAATCGAAAAACACCCGCCAAAATATCAGCTTTTTTCAAAAAGTTGGTATGTTTTCTGTTCGTTGAAATCTCTACTTTTCGATGATGAAAAAAATATATATTTAAAAATATAATATAATAAAAAATATATAGTTACTATAGTAAATCTTCACAGAAAATGCAAAAAAATCGAAAAAAACTCGAATTCGAATTTTTTTTTTAATTTTTATAAAAAAATTTGAGCTATTTATCAAAACTAACACTTTAATTACTCGAAAAACATTAGATTACATGTTACATTGATAAAAAAAATGCAAATAAGAATATACTACTATAATTAACAAAACAAATAGGTTAATAAAATTAATATTTAATAAGACATTTACAATATTTGGAGAAAGTTGTCGAATATTCTTTAAATTATATGCGTAGATGTCTATTAATAACTATTTTAAGAACAATTATATACCTGAGTGACCTACGAAAAATAGTAGCCTATCAAAAGGTATTTCATGGAGAAGTGGGGAAGGGGCTAGGCGAGTTCGGGTCTTACTACAGACATACCTACTATTTCGTAGCAGCTGTTACAACCGTTAGCCTAACCAATATTCGAAATACAGTATACATACAATATACAACATAGTTTATAAAAATACACGTGCACGCTGAGTTTCTTGAAGATAATTGTGACAAGTTTACTTAAAAAAAAACTTTTCAAATCTGCATAGGAATAATAATAATTATAATATACTATATATATAATATTAAATGTAGATACTTTATTATGATTACGTTATTCATTACAATATTTTTAACACATTAATCTTATGATTCATAACTGTTAGTACAACATTTTTGGCAAATAAAACAATAATAAATATTATTAATAATAATCGTAACGTAATCATAATAAAGTATCTACATTTAATAGTACGAGTTACATCTACATTTTTATATAATGAGATTTTCTATGACATAAATGTAATAAGCATTGAATAAATCAACTTTTTAATTGAAACAAATTGCAGCAATCACATTTTTGAAATGAAATTATTTATGATAATTAAAAAATTCGAATTCGAGTTTATTTCGATTTTTTGCATTTTCTGTGAAGATTTACTATAGTAACATATATTTTTTTTTCACCACCGAAAAGTAGAGATTTCAACGAACAGAAAACATACCAACTTTTTGAAAAAAGCTGATATTTTGACGGGTGACTTTTCGATTGAAAATTAGGGCGTTTTTTCGATATTAATTCAAAATTAGGTGGAAAAAATAAATATTTTTAATCAAATAAATTACAGCGTATTTGGGACATAAAAAGGTAAGTTTTCACCAAATTTCGTTAAAAAAAGAAATTTTTGTAAAAAATAAAAAACCAAAAACTTGGTTTTTTGAATTTTTCAGATAAATTTTGAGGTTATGTGAAAAAAGTGTTAAGACAAAAGTTTTAGATCTTTTTATTACCTACAACTTTGCCATGTTACTTTTTTCGATAGGACTTTTAGTTTTGCCGGAAATCAAGATAAACCATTTTTTACCCTTAACCCCACCCCCTCCCACTTCCCGAACTCGGATCGACCGTAATTTATTTTTCCTTTCATTTTGATCATATTCTCCTCCTTTTCTAATGGGTTTCATCCTACTACTATTTTATTTGGTTTTAAAAATTATCGATCCTGGTCTAAATAGATTTTAATTATAGATAGTAAGACTCATGTATACCCATTATAGCCTTTTTTTTTATGATATTGGAAGGCAAACAAGCAGACGGATTTCCTGATGGTAAGAAATTCACGCCGCCTAGAGATACCAAAGGTGGTAATGGTGCGTTGCCAACTTGGGGCCGGGTTGTTAGGCTTCGAGCAAAAGTAAGTTTACCGGCTACCTTACCCTCCGAACCGGAACACGTCATGACGTTATGGCGGCAGGAATAAGTAAGGCGGTGGTACCAATCCGGGCGAGTCGCTGCTAAACTCTACCACCTAGTCAGAATTCACGGTGTTACTGACGGTGAGCCTTTGCTCGCCTTTTCCGAGCTGCCTGGCAAGGAAGGCAGAAGCTGGTCTATTCTACAAAGGAGCCCGGACCAACACGGGGAAAGCCTACTTACTAGTGATGAACTGGCTTAATTTAAATACATATTTTTGTAATGGTATAGTATATTTGAAATCAGTTAGTTTTGAGGGTTCATTGTCGTGCGAGAACAAAATTGTCTAGACAAACTATAAAAGTTTACAGACAATTTTATTGAAATGTAATTTAGTTTAAGATTTGATAAATAAATTTTAAAAAAAAGTTGCCAGATAACCACTGTTATTTTTCAATAATTAACAAAAATGTACTATCAACAAAATTCTAAAAGGACTATCTTTATATTCTGTAGATAGATTATTAATATTGGCCGTTTATCTAACTCGTTGTTGTTGTGTTCTGTTTGAGGTGGCGGGTAGACTAGCACAAATGTCCTAAGATCTAGGTAAACATTAACATCTATAGCTTGCCTGCAGGTGATGGTTGTCTCTTATCATCAGAAGTGCAGCCTACTTGTTCACTTAACAGCATAAGGTTTTTAATAGTTTAGGTTGGACCTAAATTGCCGTAGGAAGGAAGATTTTTTTTAAAGCAAATTTAATAATAATCCTGGTCAAACTCCAATTGATATAATCACAAAGCAAGCTAATTGTAGTTACCGGCGAAAAATAAATTAATAAACACTCAGACCTAGAAACAAAGACATCCATTTTGATTACACAAAATATACAAGTCAGTCGGAATGCAACCTGAACCTCGCGTATGGCCTAACATCTTGACCAACGAGGCGATCGCTGCAGTTATAAATTATATATGTCACAATGTTCTACTATAGGTACAATTAAAGTTAATTTGAACACAGTTCATCTTTAAAGACCGATTTAAAATATCATGTTTTCGAGATGGTCCCACATAAATTCCATCTACACGAAAATTTATGCATTGCAAATATTAAACATAACTATTAAAACCACTAGTCGGATCTTAATTAAATGTATGTATGGGACCACTTTTAAGCCATGACCTACCTAAAGATAATCCTAAAATAAAAAATCTCCCCACAAAACCAATATTTAATGTACCTAAGAATCATCTTCGTCATCTCGAGAATCATACCATCTTGATCACATGTTTTAAACAAAAAAATCCGCATTGAGATCGGGCTACCATTTTAAAAATTATGATGCCACAGACAGACAGACAAACACACACAGCGACATCTATAGTTCTTGTAACACACCTTGTTTTCCGTGTACCCCCACACATAAAGAATCATCAGAACCTATTTATTATTGGCCTTGTAATCGCGCGACAAACAAACCTCCTTTTTAAAGTCGATTTAAAAGAAGAAAAGGTTTGTTAAAAATGTGGATAGACAGTTATACTTGCAACGTATCGCATCCTTACAAGGCACTGGAAAAGGGTGTGTGGACGACAGGTGCTTAGTTCGCTAGTGAATATTCACAGCGAATCTCCAGCTGTTGTGACTAATGGGTCAAGACTATAGTATGTTTAAATGGAAATGGAGTGGTATTGCGGTGTCAAAGTCTAACCCTAAACAATATACTTATATTTATTAATTATGAAGTCTATTTGTACATACATATCTTCACGCCAAGTCCCTTACGGGGTAGGCAGAGATTATCTAGTGCCAGACCTCACGATCCTGACAAACCTGTCTTGCTTCCTTAATTTTAGTTTAATACATACAAAATATTAAATTGATTTATTGTCTACTAGCGGCCCGCCCCTGCTTCGAGCGGGTATTTAATATACACATAAACCTTCCTCTTCAATCACTTATCTATTAAAAAAACGCATCAAAATCCGTTGCGTAGTCTTAAAGATTTAAGCATACATAGGGACAGAGGAAGTGACTTTGTTTTGTACTATGTAGTGATGTTAGAGGAGACAGAAGAACAAACAACAAATTCGTAATTATAGATCCATGTGAATTTTTTATTGTTTAGCTATTTTGTTTCTATGAGATTGGTGAAATTTCATTACTGTGAATTATAAAAGTCGTTTTTACCCAATTATAAGTTTAAATGAATGCCAAAATAATTGATTTGGTTGAAGAAGTGTTCCTGTAATCGAAGGCTTTTTTCTGCAATTTCTTCAATGTTCAGACACAGAACTTTGCATTATTCTGTTTCGATTTTTTCTATGCATATTCGGTACTATATTTCCACATGTAAGTTTATACGCTTGTAAATATGTTACTGTATAAGGTTTGTTTATAATATTGTCAGTTTTCACATGTCCAATGTTTCTCTTACACATAGCATGCCTTATAGAAACTTGCTCTTCCTTATTTGAACACTTATTCCGATTATTAGGCAAGAACTGACTCACTTGTTCACATAACTATGCAGGATTCGTCATATCCTCGAAGATTATGCAATGTGTTTTTGAAATCGTATAAAAAAATAATTAGCCGATAAACTTCCAGGTATCGTTAAATTAAACTGGATATTTAAAATGTAACCGGTTGCTTAATCAATGTGATAGTTTTAACAAGCCTGGGAATTTTAACTGAGGGAATAATGTTTGTTAGTGATACCATGTAACTAGTTAAAAGAACATGCTATTTTGCGTCGTATTTTCTTATTTATTTTGCTGTATCTTTTCGGTTTAAAAAAGGGAAATTTCGGCAGAGAGTAGATATAAAGATAAACTATTCCACTCGGCTCAACCTTTTTTACTTTACTCCAAGTTCGATTTTTTCGGCGTCAGCTATTATTGATCATTGCCACGTCCATTTAGGGCTACCAGATTTGGGATTTCTTGGTGGAGTTCCATTCAACATGTAGACCAGTTTGCGCAAATGTACTTCGTATTCGTGTCCAATATTAACTAACTGCTTAGCTTCCAATTTTAAGGCCTATTAATTTTGAATGCGCTTTCACACTCCTGTGACAATGTGTGAATATCCGTTAAGTGCTAAATTTTGGTTTGCAAAGTTATATCCTTTAATTTAACTTGTGCCTGTAATTAATTTTTGTATTATTTCGCCCGGTTTGGTACCATCTTTGTGACAACCAAACCTTTGTTTGAAGGGTATGGTTGGTGGCTTATTTGCTTCCACGAGGTGTTTTTATCAGCATCGCAAAATGCTTTCATTAGTCTCCCTTTTAATCCCATCTGAAAATCTCCCAGTACTAAAAAAATAGCCATAAACTTCCCACTTTCAGTAAGTCAAGGTCTGTCTTAAGGTTTGGTGCATTTTATCGTTGCATAAGATCACAATCTGGGCGGTTGCTTTGCGGGCGTGCGAATGAAACAAAGACAACCTACAGTTTATCTTGAACTTCGTGACTAGTATAGATCGGCCCGGCCCTCACTGTCCCAAGAATGCAATACAAATCAAAAGAGAACGTCGTAAACATTCTTGCCGTCCTTAGCATTTTACGCTAGAACTTGATAAACAATCTGATCGTAAACTTTATAAACGTAGTTCATTGTATCGATAAAGGAATTTATGTCTTTGAAAAGCTAGAGGATTCACAAAATATTTTTAAAAGATTTAAACTTAGAAATCTTGACACTGTTTATAAATCTACTAATCCGCCAAGCCAGAATGAAAAAGTTATAAAAGGTATGATAGTGGTACTAATCCAAAAGAGGCCGAGTCATCGAATGACATCTGTTTTTGAAGAATTAAATATAGATACTGCTTAAATTGATGTGTTGTCTCGAAAATGATAATTGCAGAGAAATGTTACTGACATATTAAAAATTCCGTATCAGCTGAATCTTCTTTTAACCAATCAGATATTCTGTCACACAGTCATTGACTGTCTACGGTTTGTTTTGTTTACATAAGTCTTGAATAAGCATCTGTCCACCCAGTAACCAGAACGCAGCACCAAGTCGAGGTAGGGTCTCCCGGGAGACAGCACTTGTTGCTGGCGTTGTAGGAAACAGTCCATTCCATCTAAGTAATGATGTCTCAGGCTGAGCACTCTGCTCGGCCCACAAAGCCCGGTGATCGAAAACTCGCGAGGTTGGTAATACATTAGTCATTAAAAAAAACATGTGTTAGAAATATATTTAGAGCAGCAATAGTAGTATGTCACTTTATAAATAAACTAAATATTAATAATCCTCTAGTACTGTGTTCAAGAGTTTCTGCAATAACATATCCGATTCCAATTAGCATGAAATCGAGGTTCAAGACTAACACTACTGATCTGAGTTACACATAACTTCTTTATGGAATTTAATGAATAATCTGCCTTCCTGTGCCAGGCAACTCTTGAAAGGCGAGCATAGGCTTGCCGTCACTATCACTGTGACATCTGACTAGGTGGTAGAGTTTCGCAGAGACTCACTCGGATTGTACCACCGCCTTACCTATTCTTGCCGCCATAACGTCATGACGTGTTCCGGTTCGGAGGGTACTTACTTTTGCTCGAGGCCTAACATCCCGGCCTCTGGTTGGCAACGCACCATTACCACCTTTGGTGTCTCTAGGCGACGGGAATTTCTTGTCATTAAGAAATCCGTCTGCTTGTTTGCCTTCCAATGTCAAAAAAAAAATTACGAAACCACACCACACCATGCTACATAAATTAACTGTAAGCACACATTCGACACATGAAAATAAGAAATGTAATAAGTTGCAAAAACATAAATCGCATTCAGCTAATTGTTGTAATTGATTGCGAGTGTAAGTCCCCAATTAGCATTCTGGCTGCAACATAAATGCAGCTCATTACGGCCTATCATCATAGCGGGGGCAGATCGTGTTGATAATTCATAATAACCACTCATTCCTTATACGACCCTTACGATCATCGAATGAATTATTCAAATCACGTGATTATAAACGGTTAGTGTATAATTTATGTTTTTATATTTATATGTCCCGGATTTATTTAAGGATTAAGAATAAGTTTACCGGCTATCTTAACCTCCGAACCAGAACACGTCAACGGCAAGCATTGGGCGTTATGGTGGCAGGAATAGTTAAGGCGGTGGTACCAATCAAGGCGAGTCGCCGCGAAACTCTACCACCTAGTAGCAGGTCACGGTGTTAGTGACGGTAAGCCTATGCTTGCCTTTTACTAGCTGCCTAGCAGAAAGGCAGATGGTCTATTCGGCAAAGGAGCCCGGATGCAGTCTTTTTCTTTTTTTGCTTTTAACAATTTTATAAATTTCTAAGTATTTATATCGTTGATAAACCGTGGAAAGGAAATTTGGCTATTACCTTTCGACTTATCACAAATAAGATTTCTATATAATATTTAATAATAAAATAATCTTTATCTTCATGAGAAAAATTGTGAGAAGAAATAGTTTGATACTTTCTTTTTCGTTTAACAATTTTTATAAGCTTATTAGTATTTATGTTATTGGATATTTCCTTTTATTTTTATGATGTTTCTGTATTACGTAGATGTGTTAACATCAACCAGGGTCTGAGTTAAAGTCCAAACTTTTTTATGTACAACGAAGTTATAAACATTCACCACTCTTTCCTTATACGGTTAATATAATTCGAATAAAACTATTCGAATGCAATCAAGAAGTGCTATAAATAAGTCACTTATAACAAGAAACAAACATTTCCAAAGAAGCAATGGCAAAAACAAACTTAATTAAGATGCTCATCAGCCACCAACAAATCACCAATGATACCTTTGCAACGGAGAAAACTGTTCTTAAGTGATAAATATGTTCGAGCAGCGTTTCGGAGCATACAAATTACTGATTTGCGTTCACAATTGGAGTGTGTCGTCTTCAAGCGTGAATCAATATTTAACAAGGGACTACGTAATATTTGCATATCGAAATATTGTGCTAAAAATATTTTAGCCATGAGAATGCCGATTTAAAATAACTAGTGGTCGCCCGTTGGTCGAAATCCGACCATAATAAATTTTAATATCTTGTTGATAAGAACGCCTCTTTATTTCTCAAGACCAACTACTTTGTTTCCAAACTTTTAGTGCTCCATCTGTGATTTTTATCGTTATCATCAATATATTTGTTTGTGTGTGTCAAATGCATGGTAGTGTGGGTAATATTTTATTTATTGATTTAATGTACTTTATAGGCATTATTATTGAAAAATATTAGCGTTCTGCACTTCTCCTATACATAAACTATAAGTGTACCAAATTTTATACTTCTTCTTCCGCGAAATTTTAGTAAAAAGGGGTCCAAAGCTTTGGCATCACGTCACATTTTTAGTTTTTTATACGGGATATTTAGGATATATGTATTTTGAAGTTGCATCATGACCACGGCCTAAGCAGCTATCGAAATATCGACAAATAAAATAAAAACATATCGTGAGTATCCCGTATAAATAATTAAAAATGTTAACTGTAGCATAATTTTACTGAGTCATAAATCTTGCTAAAGAGACGCCTTGATCACAGTCACGTATGTTTTGCAAAGAAATCAAATTTTACTTTCAAATGAAACTTAAAGGTAGCATATTAGTGAAATATGTGGTAAACCGAGTTTTAAGATGAGTGCTTTCTTTTTTTATATTAAACCACATTTGACCATTTTATTTCTACATATCACCCCAACTCAACGTGGATTAGGGTTTTAAGCGACTTAAAAAAGGACGCCTTTTTTATGTCTGTCAATTATTGATTTATTTAATGTTTTCAGCGCCACATGAATCCTCTAGGATTGTATTGGAAATTTAGGGCTTGGCGCTGAGCGTGTTAAAGATCGTACTTCAGGTGTGGTTTATTGCAAGCTAGTTAAGAACTTATGGTAGAAACCTGTTATATCTTAACTTTTTGCATACTTAGGCGAAAATCAATGGAAATCGATGTCGCTTTTTTGCAGTTTCACTGTATTTAAAAATATTTCGTGGGAATTTGATACACTTTCCATTGTCGTTAATAGATGAAATTTCGTTAAATATACTCTTTTTGAATAACACCTGCACTTTTCCCCAATACACTTTATTAAACGCTTTATGTTACAATTAAGCAAGTGGGTTTTATTTTTTGCAACATAATACTTTTGGCTTTTGTATATAGATAGTAGCTATGCTTAATTAGTCCGTATATTTAAAAATACTAAATACACACAAAACTCTTACACCTTTAATACTAAGATGATTATGTAATCTCGCCTTCCAAATTATTTAGGACAGAGTTTAAGTCCTGCGCAATGCTTCCAGGAAACATCTTTTTGTATAACCATATCCCTATTAAAGGAAGATCCTATGAGATGCAACATTTTCGGCATGTTTTGTACTTGACAGTTTCGACAGATGTTGATATCGTAATTTATTTTCTACAATTTCGTTTTGAAATTCGTTAGCGACGAATTCATTTTTTGTTTCGTAGTCATTGTTTATTAATTATATGCACAGTTTGAAGGTATGGGTATACGTTCATTATACTGACTACTACATACAGTAGTACTATTTAAATTACACGTTTCGGCTATATTCGTTAAGCTTCGGAAATCCGAATGTATTTTAAAGATATCCATATAGAGTTGTTATTACACACAATTAATAATTTCGTTTGAATATAGATTAGGTCAGCCAATTTAAAAATAAAAGTATAAAGTGTAAAGCCGAAGCGCATAATTTAAATAGTAGTACTGTACCAGTAGGCTTTTTGAGTTTTTAAATATGTCTAACCCAGTTTTATAAAAAACAAAGCTCCTTACTTGACTTTTTCATCCGGATTGGCGAGTACGTTACCTGATGCAGTATGTTGATTATTCTAGATATTTATGAGGCGGGGTGCCGGCAGTGCAGTGCCAACTCGGTCAATATATTTTCGTTCACAGTCAATGCATCTAGTTGTGTCTTCACTTATCTGGAGCACTTCCACGTCCAAATATAACTTTATAAATATTTGGGAATGGTGAAGATCTTGGAAATTTATATCTTTGATGTCTTACGTGGCTTGGGATACATACTTTTTTAGGCATCTTAATTTGTTAGAAACAGTAAATTTGTCGGTTTTCTTATTAACAGGAAATCCATTTGTTTGTCTTCTATTGCTATGAAATGACGAGAAATTTATTCGACCTTTATTTGTTTAATAATTACATCATGTTTTTATTCTCGTAACTTCTACTAGTATGTTAAACATTTTATTATTATTGTAACTCTAGAAAATTGTTATAGCTTTGTGCACAAAACAATTGTTATATGTAAATATCTAAAAATGTACACTAGGCTAGCCTATTATAGATATAGTGATGTAGTGGTAGTGGTAGTATTAGTAGTAGTAGTGGTAGGTTGCGTTCTTCTAGTCAACGCAACATAATGTAAACCCAATTTAAGTAAATTTTTTTATAGCTGTGTTTTAACATTCTCTTATAATACAACATTTGTCGATTCCTTAATAGCTATTAGATATGTTATGACAAAAGAATTATAATATTATAATGTTAGACGTCAAAAAAAGAAACGCATGTTCTGAACATTGAAAACATACGTACAAAGATATTATAAGTGCCATCGGAATATGACGTTACCGTTGGCCGCTGGTAGTTTTGTAGTCATTTGTCTTTTACCATCAGAAGAGTCTGTTGTTCGATATTTTATAAGAAATTAAATATAAAAAAAAATATTTTCACGCCCACATCCCCGAAGAGGTAGGCAGAGGTACAACCAGGGCACCCACGACTAGCCGGAGACACTAAGTCCCACAATGTAATAGGTGGCAAACCTATCGCCAACCGGGCACATATCCAATCCCAAGCAACATTTTTTTTAATTAGAAAATTGGAAAAACCCAATTTTCTTTTTGTTGCCCGACCCGGGATTCGAACACGGGATCTCGTGCACTGAAGTCCAACACTGGAACCGCTAGACCACAGAGATATCAACATGGATTAAATGGAAACCAATCAATAACGCTTGGCCCACTTAAAACTAATTAGAATTGCCATTGAGAATTGCATCTGCGTTGCAACGTGCAGCAATTGTCCTAATCCTACATGGGTGTTTGAGAGCGAACCACGTAATTGCCCTGAATTGACAAATTGTCAACCAGCTCACCGGGAAAGTTGCGTGACACATAGCCCTCGTATTTTAATCAAGTCCGATTTCATGACTCGTTGCTGCTCGTTTGTAGCAATGGCCTCAAAGGATGGGTTGCGCAATTGGTGGGTCATGAATGTTTTTACCATTAACTATTTTGTTTTCGCAAATCAAATTTACTTTTGCTTGAGGCCTAACATCCCGACCTCAGGTTGGCATCTCACCACTATTACCTTTTGTGTCTCTAGGCGGCGTGAATTTCTTACCGTCAGGAAATCCATCTGCTTGTTTGTTTTCCAATTTCATAAAAAATCAGGCAAATTTGTTGATAGAAATATACATACATTGCATATTTGAAAAAGGTGGTCATCGTGCGTTGCCAAACTAAGACTGATCTTTAGCATCTTGCACAATATGTTTTTAGGCTACCTCGGTCTCCGCATCAGAATATGGCGGTGACAAGCATTGCCTGGTGGCAGTCAGGACAAAACAATTAATATGATTTACCAAACCGGGTAAATCATATAACGCAGGCATCTGTGTAAAAACGCCGGCATGAAATAATCTAATGTATAAAAATAAATTGCTGTTTTTTAGTCTCGCTATAACTCGAGAACGGCTGAACTGATTTGGCTAATTAGGGTTTTGAATTCTTTGTTCAAGACCAGGGAAGAAAAGGGAAAAACAACATTTTAATTTTTTCCATCTTAACTAAACGGGTGGAACGAAGTTCGCCAGGGCAGCTAATAATTAATAATTTGCTGCCTATGTAAGTAAGACAGTTTCGCTGAGACACATCTCTGCTATTATATTGTCAATGTTGTTTTTTTGTATGAAGGAAGAGTATGAATGCCGTTAAAATAATTTCCTGTTAGTGCGCATTGTCCTCCTGATCTTCGTTGTCGATTTTTATCTTAAGGACCTATCTATTACAATCAGGAAATGGCAATGAAAGACACATTAAAGAGTGCTCTGTCAAGGCTACTTGTAATTTTAAATTCTTAAAAGATTTCGGGGAAACCAAGGTTGACATTCAACGATATCAGATCACTCGGATATTACTGAGGCTGGTGTCAAGAGTCTCCGAAACCAATGTGTTTGTATGAAAAGGGTAATGAATGTGAAGAAAGCTGTACAGGTTTGTTAGGTTGTTAGGTCTGGCACTCGATACTCTCTGCCTATCTCCGTAAGGGACTTGGCAAGAAGATATGTATGTTTGTGTGTTATAAATTTTATAAGATTTCATAAACACACGGTCGCTACAAAATGAACCTCACAATGTGTTATTAAATAAGATTTACTTGAACTTGACCAGACAGAACATTAGCCACACAAACAGTTGTTAATAAAACGAGCAAATAATATCCATAATCCACGGTTACGTCATCGTGGAGAGGGAAAAAATAGATGACCATTAAAGTTGACTTACGTGGAAACGTTGTTCAATATTTGTGCGTCTCACGTACCTTGAAAAAAGATAACAATTTCGAGTTACTACTAGCTGGAGGCTAATAATCCATGTGATGATACTCATAAAACTAGGAAGTTTTGTACGACCCACGTCGCCTTTTTTCGTTTTGCGTATAATATAACGACTGTGGTCTAGCGATTCATGTATTGCACTTGACTACATAAGGTCCTGGATTCGAAACCCAGGGTCGAGCAACAAAAAGAAAACTTGAGTTTTACAATTTTCTCATAAAAAAAATGTTGCTCGGGATTGGATATGTGCCCGGTTGGCGATAGGCTTGCCACCTATCACATTGTGGGACTTAGTGTCTCCGTCTAGTCGTGGGTGCCCTGGTTGTACCTCTGCCTGCCTCTTCGGGGATATGGGCGTAAAGAGACTTAAACTACGTAACAACTGTACAAATATATAAGGTATTAGCTTAGGTATGTGGTTGTCACTTCACATTCTTAGCAAATTACTTCGAGAAACGGCCACTTAACATAGAAATAAAATTCTTATGTACAAACCGCATTATATGTAAATACGTAGTTAGAAGTACATAACGTTAAGTTTATGGAAGGCAAACAAGGAGACAAATCTCACGATCCTGTTAGACCTTTCATACCCTTTTCATACAAACACACCGGTTTCGGAGACTCTGGACACCACCCTCGGATAATACCCGAGCGATTTGATCGTGGAATATCAACCTAGGTGTCCTAAATTCTATAGCGCAAAACAGATTCATTTCTATCCCGGAATCCTCACGGGATAAAAAAACCGCTTCCTAAGTTCCACGTAAAGTCACAGGCTCGGCTAGTTTGCATTCATAACCGTGGAACACGTTTTAAATTCTTTTGCTAAAAATGGTTTTCCGTTAATAAGTTTCTGAGAGTTGTAATCAAGTCTCGTGTCTTGTCCTTGAGTCAACAATATACGAAGGTTTCTACCATGACAATAACTTATTTCACACGATTGACGTCAAATAACAGTTAATGTATACCTACTGTGTTAGTGTATACTCATATACCAATTATGGAAAATTACCAATTACTGATTGTCAAGAGTCTCCGAAACCGGCGAGTTTGTATGAAAAGGGTAATTAATGTAAAGGAAGCAAGACAGGTTTGTCAGGATCGTGAGGTCTGGCACTCGATACTCTCCGTCTACCCCGTAAGGGACTTGGCGTGAAGATATGTATGTACTGAGTTCATTGGTTAAACTTTGTCCCGTGTATACCTTTGAAGAGCACCGAGAAACTTTTCCTACCAAACAGCAAGAGGCGAGCGTTTATTAGTTTTAGTTTAGTCAGTTACCTGGTAGCGTTAGTTTGTTTCATCCGTGGTTTCGTCTAGAGGTAGACTTTGACAATGACTTGTTGATTTTGACTGTGTTAGTATAAAATCATGTACCAATTATGGAAAATTACCAATAACTGAGTTTATTGGTTTAATTCTATCTGATCCCGGACTCCTTTGAAGAGGATGACTTGAGGTAGACTTTGACAATGACTTATTGATTTTGTCTAAAAGTTACCAATTACTGAGTTTATTGGTTTAATTCTATCTGATCCCGGACTCCTTCGAAGAAGATCTAGAAACTAGAATCTGTTTTCTTACTAAACAGCAAGAGGCCAGTGTCAATTAGTTTTAGTTTATTTAGTTACCTAGTAGCGTTAGTTTGTTTCAAACTTAATTTTGACTAGATGGTAGACTTCGATTAGCACTTGTGGATTTTGACCACCACTATACGAGACGAGCTACGAGAGTTTTAGTGCTTGCTGTGGTGTTCCCGTTTGTCTTGTATGGTAGTCTTAGGTTGATAGCACACCAGTACGGACTTTGGATCCTCAAATGATTTAGATTAATGTACTACACATATTGTTGCAAGTGTTCTCTAATCCCGGTTCCTGTAATCAACGAAACGTAGTCCAAAAGTTTAACTGTTCGTAGTCCGCCCAAAAGTAATGAAGCGTTATCCATATTTTAAAAAAATATTCCGTTTAACTACACAAAACGAGCAGCTGTAGTCAGATGTTCTACTATTGATACAAACAACTACCTTCCGTAATCAAAACGACCCGTTTCTTGAATATAGCTTCCATTATAATGTAATTTATTCCAGTTAAATCATCATCAAAGTTAATAATTAATAAATAATACTTAAGATAAAATTGATTTATGTCGTTAGTATAACAATAAATCGTAAAGGCAAGTTGCAACAATGGAATAAGCTACCTAGAAGCATAACATTATTAACATTGATGAAATTCATAAAATTTTCGGTCGCGTTCCAGAAAATGGTTGACTTTTGGAATTCATTCGTCCGCATAACTGCATTTCACACAAACTCCTGGTAGTTCAAGTATGCAATTATTGATTAATTATTACACATGTTAGTATAGCTAAGCAGAAAAAAATAGTGGGCGAATAGGGTCTAAGATGAACCTCACAAGTTTACATCAGAGTTATGATTATGAAGCCCACGCTCTATGACAAGGCCAATCCATTGCGCAGTTGTCGCATATGATTAATCAGATCGATCAGTGGTGGACACGAGTTGGAAAAAGCCGGTTGGTTTGCGGTTAGGTTTAAATCGATTAACATCAAATTTAACATTAATACCGTAAATTTAATATATAGTGATGAATATTATATCGGAAACTATAAATACCTAATTTTTTTCCTTGTGATAAAATATATTTAGAAATTTCCATAAATCTATATCCGGAAACATGACCGAAACATGATACTTGGAATCTAATTTATTAAAATAATCTAAAATAATTGCTATTATTATTAAAAATCTTTTTGGTTTTGCTCTGTAATTTATAGATTACATAAATTGAGCCATGCATTAACTAATTTTTATATTAGAACATTTATCACTTGCATTATACATATTTATGTTCTATGCAGCATTGTGATTAGTGTCTCTTCAGCACGATTTTTATTTTTGCTTTATATGTTTTTGTTTCGTTGTCGTAGACGGCAGTTCTTCGGACACTCAGAGAAAGTTAAGTGACGACTCTTCAAGAAAACATTTGTCTGGTGAGTTACTGTTTGTAAAATAAAGAAGTACTGATTTAGACTTAATGTTTCACAGCATGTAAACTTTCCTTGCATGAATGTGCTTTATTGAATGTACGCACAAATCACTTATCAAGACAATTGTGACTGTTGTTCTGTAAATATTATTCACAAATTTCGTTTTCACCATCAATCATGTCTCTCATCCCTGCTCGTGACAGATTTGGTAGAAGCTGAAGAAGACGAAGTTAGCAGCAGTCTGCCGGACAGACGACGATCATATCGTAAAGCATCTAGTAAGTGTAGTATATACTTTTATTATATTTTGAGCTATAATTTATTGGCTGTGGGAATTTATTAGATTACGTATGTAATGTAAAATGATTAGCAAAAGCGGTGGCGGAACGCTTATCTGTCGTTAACTGCATTAGGTGGTGGAAATTCATATTTTAACAAGCCACTACTATTATTAGCACTATAATTATTTTCACGAAAAATGTACATTAAACGCTAAATATTCTAAGCATTACTAAATAAACTGCATGAGTTAATTAAATGACGTTGATTATCTACTGATTTTATAATTCGGACAATCTGGTCCTTAACACCGTTTACAATTTTTTGGCCTCCTGTTTTGTATTACAGACTTAAGACTATCAAAATCTTATTTGTGCCGCCCATACGATTTGCAATACTAATTGCCCCTATAGTTTCTTGAACATCTTAGTAATTCTTAATTAATATACATTGACTATAGAAATACGAAATCTTGTAACTTATATCTATGGTACTTGGAATGGCACGTCGTTAGTTGCTTATTTGTATGAAATACAGTTTCACTTTTGAGCTATTAGATGTGAAAGCATGCAAGTGCTGATTAGTAGTGGCTAATATATGTGTGTGTGTCACTGGTGTGCGTCGCAGCCAGCAGCAGGTCGAGTGTCACGTCGATGGACGCACTTTGGGAGAAACATCCGCGACGTCTTAGCGAAGCCGGCTTACGTCGATCCTCAGGTAAGTACACTACAGTGTTAATCAAACAAATTGTACAAAATTGCGTCTTTATTTTTTCCTATACCAGTGTTTTAAACATCTCAGTCTCTAAAATGGCAATCAACAAATTTGATATTTTTTGCGTTTGTTTTTTTGCGCTATTCTAGAGCTACGATCAACACAACACCTCTTTTGTACATTTGTTTGACTCAATACGAATTTATTTCTCAACATGTTCCAAAACAATAACCATTACTGTTTCAATATAAGATCGATATTATTTTCTAAATTTTACATCATTCCAATCATTGCAACATTTATGGAATAATATAGCGTGTCATACTAGATTAAAAGAGTAATTTATATTAATCAAACTGAGCATGATGCAACTGCTTCACAATTTTGTGAAACTTATGTGTTATTGTTGCGGATCATTCTTATATTCATTAAGTGTTTCACTTTTACCATAACTGTTTTCGTCCGTCACGCACTGTTCTTAATTATCATATGAGACTGGGCTTACAGAGTCGTTGTATTGAATGTGCTTGAGTTTAGAAGGTGAATGCATTGCACATTTTATAGCTTATGGTTTTGTTGTCAAATGCAGTTTGTGTGTGCACCTAGTCTAGAGGTGAAAGTTCATAAGAACCTTAGATTAATGTAGGACCGTTAAAGCAAACCGGAATGCAAATAGTTTCTGAATACCTATTGCATTTGCATCTATAGCATTCGAACCATGCATAGCAAATATGTGTTTTAAATTGGAAATGGAAAGAAATATATCCATACATAAACGTTTTTATAATTTTACTTCTAACACAATTTCTTTTATCACATTTACGTTAAAATTCCACGTTCAGACTCACGTTTAATGGGAAACGTGTAAACAAGTTTTTCAGTTATTAATGTTTTTTTGTTGTATTATATATGATCATGGAACTGTATTATCGCATGATATTGAGGGTTATTTATATGTACGAATATATATGTATATTTTAGTGTAGTGACAATGTATATTATATCTGTTTTAAACGTTACTTTAACCTTATTTACCTAAATAATTAAATAGGTTCAAAAATGTTGTTACATTTTTTTATCTTTGATTGATCAGTGTATTCACTAATATTCTGAATTCTATATTTACTAATATCATGAATCCTATATATTTTTATATTTTGGCTACCTTTTTATAGACTTAAACTTTGTAGAACCTATCCAAACGTAGTTTAAATTTAACATGGATTATTATCTAGCTGTTTGTTTGGTTCACACGGTCTTTTAGGGTTTTGAAGTGATCACGATTCGATCATAAGTAGACTATAATTTAAAAAAACGAAGTCAGCTGGTAGAACTGATGAAAACCTATATAAATAAGGCTCAAAACCTACAAATGTTTATATTGATACTGAATTCGAAAAATGTATTGCTATAATTCTGATATGTATTTAATAATATTTCAGATCACAGTGTTGTTTTGACTGAGGATACTGATAGCTTTATTATCGGCGAGCGGGTTTGGGTAGGTGGCACTAAGCCTGGCCAGATTGCTTACATTGGCGAAACGCAATTTGCACCAGGTGAATGGGCTGGCATTGTGTTGGATGATCCTATCGGTAAGTCTACGCTTACGTGCAACTGCGCCGCTACACTGATTTTTGTTTCTAAGTATTTTTTTTTCTTTTACATAAGCTTCATTACCTACTTTACTCTAAGCTTTGTTTTTATTGCAACTGTAAATTTTCTTCTTAATTTTGTATGATATTTCTGTGAATACATTCACTTGTAAATTTTAATTCCATTTCATGTAGCGTTTTAAGTCACTTAATTATAGGTACTTTTCAATTTGGTGTGATTCGAAAATTTAATTCAATATTTTCAGGTAAAAACGATGGATCCGTAGCCGGTGTTCGATACTTCCAGTGTCCCGAAAAACGCGGTGTATTTTCTAGACTTACCCGGCTTACTCGTGAACCACTTGTCAGTCATGCTCCTCATGACGCTTCCCCAGCCTCAGACGCTGGAAGCGTGTTTGATAGGCCACCTTCTGGTTCTGCTAGGCCTAGGCGAACACTCTCCCCCAATGGCAGTGTTCGAAGCATCGTCAGCAGTAAAATGAGTAAGGATTACTTAAAAGTTAAAACAAATAATCGTATTCGGTAATATGTACTACTTATTATTAACACTAATCGCAATTTTTAGATGCATCTATTTCGACTACGACGAACGGAGATTTTCGTCTCGGCGATCGAGTAATAGTATCAAGTAGTCGCGGAAGTAAAGCTGGTACACTCCGTTATGTGGGTGTAACGGAATTCGCATCTGGTATTTGGGCTGGTGTAGAACTTGACGATCCTCTTGGCAAAAACGACGGCTCTGTAGAAGGAAAGAGGTAAAATTTAGTTTAAGTAGTCCTTAAATTGTGAAATATCAAATAGCAACTTAGTTTCTTTACTGTCATTATAAATTAAATATTTTGTTTAAAAACGAATAACCAATATTACCTTTTCAGATACTTTGAATGTGCTCCACGCTTCGGTTTATTTGCACCGATCTCAAAAGTGTCCCGTTCACCATCGAATCGTAAGCCGGGTACATGTGCGATCCACAGCAATGGTCGTGCGACTCCATTACGTCGTTCCAACTCACGTGAATCGCTTACTTCGCTGGGGACGTCGATCGCGTCTTCCCGTGTGGGGGTGAGGCTCGGGGTGACGTCGCTGGGTGCTCAGGTAGGCTAGCCCCGCGCTCGCTCGGCCGAGCCGCTGCCATTCCGCTCACCGAAACCGACCGTGCGACCGCACCGAAGTGCCCCAAGTCTCTTAGATAAGACACTTCTCGTGAAACACGTTGACAACGATCGATGTGCCATCATCGCCCTCCCTCAACCTCGCGTGTACTATGATATCATTTTTCGAAATTCAAAAAGCGATGCAGTGATCCCTTGTCGAACGAGTGAGACATTGCCGAAATCTTGGCGCTGTTCAGAGAGTACGATGAGCTTTGAGACACGATCAGAGAGAGGTAGACGGAGTCTGTCAAGTGGTAGCGAGGGTACTATGTCGGTGCGGTCACGCGGCGGTGAGGTGGTGCGATGGGGCGGCCGGCCGGGAGCTGTGACGAGGGCCAGCCGGGACCCAGCTACGGACCTGTTCGTGGAGTTGCCGCCGTCGCGCACTCACTTCTCCGGCTTTGGCAAAAGTTACCACTTCTCTTGCGTGTCACCCTTTCAGTTCACCTATCCCTACGTTGTTTATATTTGAGCTTAGTTCCTGTATCAGTAGTTATTAAGATACTTTTGATTGCATTGCACACGTGTATACATACTACATCAATCGAAATAATTTATCTCATGTGCTTGCATCACTGAGCATCCGAACAGCATTGAAATAAATATCTCCGTCCTTCGAGTAACTGACCTTTGAGTTGAAAACTTCTTGATTATTAGCTTAGAATATTTTTCAGCAATAATGTAAAGGGTACATGCAAGAGGATTTTTTTTTGCTTTTAGTCTGCATGAAACATTTTGATTTTTGTTTGGTCTGTAGCTGGCACATCCTTGGTTTGGCCCGTATTTTAATTTTTGTCATAATTTATTATCACTACTATTACACGTTGATTTTCCTACATCATATTAATTAGATATTGCATTTTGTCACGTTACAAGTAGTTGTACATAAAGAAAAAAGACTGTTTAGTTATATTCTCAAAATTGTATCTGTGATATTATTTTTGAATATTTATACCCTTCCCTTAAGTTTTGTCTATTGTTGTTGGCTTGTTGACTTTATGTCATTAGTGTTGCCAATAGTTTTATTTATATGTTCCTACATATCATATTATAATATATTCCCAAAAATTAGATGTCCTTGTTTATGAAGTGCTATACATATAATTAAATTTATATACGCAGCTTAAATAATTATTTTTATCTCTAGAAAGACTTTAGTATACTATGCATTATAATAAATTAAAAAAAAATACAACATATACTTCCACTAAATTCTATCTAGAGGTTTTCATTTAATGAATGTTTGTTTGAAGTATTTTGCAACTTTAATACATTTCGTTTGCGTTTTGTTTACTGACGAATGGTGTACTTATGTTACGTTTAGTTATTTTGCGAAGGAGGCAATGAGTCTTTTTTTAATTTCATTTTTAATCGTTCAAACTTTAAATCATTGTTTGAACTCAGACTGTTTTCAAATAAGTAGGTACGTTTGATGATTACTTATTAAATAAAAAAGTCGACCAACGTTAAATGGATGAAAATAAATTACAATTCTTATAACTCAAACATCATTAATTCAAGAGTTTATAAAGTCACTAAGCTATACTTGTCAATTTTATTTGGATGGTTAACTATTTTCTATTTATCAATTTAATATTTCTATTCACAATTAATGTTGCTGTGTAAAGTAAATGATATGACAAAATAATTCAAATTTTTATATATTTGTATTTTTGTTACAATAGCGTTCATTGAACTAGTTGCATCTAATACATGTCTATCATGAAAATGTATCTCCGTGCCATATTTTCTTTGATTTTGTGTCATAAAAACTGTATGGAAGTCAAATAGATCATTGTCGCCTCAAAATTGAGATATTATGCATTAAGTTGATTTAAGTATCACCTATAAAAAATAGGCTTGATAAAAGCGTATACCTTTAACTTCATTCTTGCTATAAGTACACCGATCGTCATAAACAGTGTGCCTTAACTAGTGTTGTTTTCTCTCATGTTTGTTGCGCATTCGCACTGTCACTAACGGCACGGCGGCAGCGTGTTGGTCCGCGCGCCTCCTCCACACCGGTCTCCGCGAAGAACGCCCTGCAGGTACAGTACCCGACTATTGTAGCGCGGTAAACAGGATAAATTGTTATGCTAGATCGTGGCGGTTCTGATCTCTGTCTCGCATGAGTCACTTATTAAAAGATTATAACTATCTACTGCTCTTTCACTTAACATGGTCGCACTACGAATTGTATGTTTACCTTTCATCTTAGGTACTTTAAGACGAGTCAAACATACAAATAGGCATTACCTGATATGAAAGAGATACATAAGAAATCTAATTGCGACAAACGCATTTGTGAACTGTCTGTTCAGATAAGGGATACGCTGTACAAAAGATTTTCACAATCGGATTTGTCTAGTTTTCTCAATATAGCTCAGCTCAGACCTGCCATGATCTATCATAAATAATTCATTACTTTTAATCGTGTGCTAAACGTCAAAAATGGTTTTATATTAGGTCCAGATCTGTTGCTTGCCATGAAGCCTGGTTTGTTATTCTTTGTTATGATTATAAAAGTAAATATACGAACTTTTTTCAAATCTGAAAAAAAAGTCATTTTTTTTTAATTAAGTACGTATTATTTTAATTACATTTGATTTGTGTCAAAAATTCAAATCTGCTTATGTATACATTGCATATTCAATTACATAACATTATTATCTGTATCTATTTCTGAAACGATAATTCAAAGCTTTGAAATATCCTTTCATGAATAGCTAAAATAAAACAAAAATGTTCATTAAAATGCAGTCAATTCAAGTAATTGGTTGTAGTTGATTGGTTTCTTCGTTCGCTAACTAATGAGTATGAGTTTTATTAGTTTTGTATGTGATCCATTATTGTTTTAAAACGATTCGAAATATTTTTCCTTAAATCAACAAAGAAATAAATAAAGGAACAATTCTTGACGATGCAGAAATATTAGAAAAAATAAAGAGGCAAATGATTTAATAAATATGTTAATAATATCTCTAGATTGATAATTTGTTTTGTCTTGTGAAAAGGTAGGAAAAGGCACCACGAGGACACCCAAGATTAGCCAAATGTACTTAAGTCCCATAATGTGATAGGTGGCAAACCTATTGCAAAACAGGCACTTGTTCGATCCCAACGCAACTTGTTTTTTGTTAGATAATTAAAAAAAAACACATTTTAGATGCCCGGGGCCGGGTGGGTGGCCCAGGATTGCTCTTTTAACTACATTTTTTTATTTAAAAAAGAAACAAAACAGTTAACATGCTGTGTATAAAATAATTCCATATTTGCCATATTTTGGGATTAAATTTTCTTAAACACATCAATGTTTAATTAAAGTTCTATCTTAAATACCTGACGTCGCACTTCCTGTAATCCTTAAGTCATTTTTTGAAATTTATGTATGTTTTAAAAATTACCATTTTTGAGATTGAGCACATCTATTTCGTCTTTACCGCGTTTCGATATAAGGGACTAATACTATTTATAGAGCATTTACTAATGTACTTTTACGATTGTAAGTTACTTGCTGGTTTTCTTTTTTTTTCAATATATTATTTTTAACAATTTTTTTAATAAATGATTTCGTATCTGTGGCTGCCATTCATTATTATTGGACTCTCCGTATTTGTATCGTATTATATATTATGGTGTAAAAATTGTGATGTCACGTTAAATGATTTCCCAATGTGAAGTTCTTTTAAACGTACACGATAGATATCCTTCATTCAGTACATCTTTTATGTAAATGACAAAAAAAAGTCGTGACTCAAATTTTTTTTTTAATATTATGGTACCTTTTCTCTGAAGGATCTTACATGTTACCTTGTTCTGTACAATATTTGAAAAAAAAAGAGAATCTGCAAGTTACATTGTTTTTGTTTGTACTTTTATTGCAGTGACTTACAAACTAAACTCTTTAGATTTTATTTCAGATGCCTTAATAGATTTAAGTTGTAATATTGATATCAAGTATCGCACAGTTGAGTACAAATATAATCATGTTCCAATAGTCGTTTGAAAGCGTGTGGTAATAATGTGATTACTGATTAATGAAACAAATGCTTTGCATTTTAATAGGCGAAACTGTGATATATTTTTGGTTTTATTTCATCATTTTATTTATTATGATTATATATTGAATATTGAGTACTCGTATATACGATTTTATATTATTAACTTATTATAGTTTTTATTACTACCAGTGCCTGTAAGTATGCAGAATATTCATAATTTTAAGAACTCCAACACTATCATTCCTTAAGTTATTGTTATTAATAATCCTTTAGTTTAACTTACTTATGTCTAATTAGTATCTTAATATTATAGAAACTTAAGTTTAACTGTCCATTTTCATGTTTTGAATTTTTGTTGTCATAATGTACCTATAGCTCGTTTGCGTTAAGAAATGTATGACGTCATTAACCTACCAACGCCATCTACTTTAATTGGTTGGTGGACGTTGTTACTTTGATGTCTTCACTGTGTTCTTAATTTAAATGATCTAAGAGTATAATATTGTGCCACGAATATGTAATATGAGTTTTAAGTACCACAGAAAACTTTCTGTTGCTATTTACTGAAGTTGGGCAGTTACTTCAAAGTTTACTTAGTTTTTAATAAACTTATCGAGTGAATGAATAACGTAATTTAATAAAATAATCATGAAATATGAATGTGTTTTCTTTTTCACCTTATCTCTATTAATAAAGTGCTTTGAATTATATGTTGTTTTATTAATAATTGTATTGCAAGCAAGTATATAATCGTTAAGCTATTTACGGCTTTGATATTTTTGATAGTTTTTGCCTTTATTGAAAGTTTGATGATGTTCCACTTGATTAAATCTTAAAAGTTTGACATAAGATGCATTGGTCTTTTTTCTTCATATATTTTTTAATTTAATTCAAATGTTATTTTTAAGTTAATGTTGAATAAAAATTAAACTTAAAATTTAAGGCTGGTCTGGTTGTTATTTTTGATATAATTTCTGAAATGAACTGTTTTTTTTTTAATAATCAAATGTTAACTAATCTATTTATAGGTTTTATGTCTTTATTAATCGACATCCCGTAAATTGTTCACATAATAACTTCTTTAAAGCGCTTTGTCTTATAATTTATAATTTTATTTGGGAAACCAATGGAACAAAATTTTCGAAATTGCACTTGGATTATTTTTGTGGAAATGATCCGAAAATAGATAACAGCAGATATAATATTCTTGCTTGCAATGTGATGTAATGTTTATATAATTATGTACCACGGTTGCTGTATGATTGCTTGCTGCATGTATTGAAAATAGCTTGGGGATTGCACCAGGTAAATAGAAATATGTATAACTTTGTCAACGAACAAAAATTTACATAAAGATACTTATTTAATGATATCATACATATCTTGAAAATATAAGGGCAGTAGGTAAATATAAAATATTTTAAATGAAAAGTGAACATTTTCTCAAATTATTATATAAAGCATTACCTACAACAAAAGATAACAGAAAAGCTCTTACTTATTATTTAAATTTTAGTGCCTTCACCCGATTAGAAAAAAATAAATAGTTGGATACGTTACACACATTGATAAAATAAGGCCCAAAGAAATGCGTGTTAGTCAATTATATTAATGAAGAAAAACATGATCCATAAAACAGACATGGGGTTCAGTATCTCGTTTACAGTTCTTTTCGTTTGTACCCACTTAATGATTTCGGAAAATGAAGTATCTGTAAATACTTTATAATGCACAGTAGAACTTAGCAATAAAAATACAATTTGTCAGAGGGTGTCAATTTGTCATACATCCTTAAAAATTTAATTCGATAAATGATAAATATGTAGATCTCCTAAAAGTATATTTAGGTATACATATAAAATCAAAAACGCCTATTTATAGTAGATAGGTACTCCCAGAAAATATATGACTCTTAATATCTTCTTGTAATAGCCGGGGAAGCTTCCAAGTGAAATACTAAGGTACATTTTTTACATTTTTATTAGTAAGGGCTAGATAGTCTCTAAAGGCCACCTGCACATTCCGGCAATGCAGACATCTAAATGTTCATCACACAAATGCCTGCCCCCGACGAGGATCGAATCCGAGCCTCAAGGTTAGATGTTTTAGTTAGGCGTGTAGTCTAACAATACGTCCAATGACGCGGCGGTTTTGTGTATAGAGGTAGTTATCCACATATAGTAATAGTTTCTCGAAGGAGAACTTACAAGAAGAAGCATCTATACTACAACAGTTAGTAAGAAACGAGTATGGCACTCGTAATAGACTGCTTGCTTATCTACTGCAAAGGTCGTAAATTGTAAAAGGCAAGCGTCGTTTTATCTGACACACCGTTAACTTGACGAGGTGATAGACTTGTGACTCAGACTAGTACTAAGGACTTAATACCTAACTATAACGTTAGTGTCATTGTATTCGTTTGGTTTGAAATCTGTAAACTTAGGCAAGCACTTAATTTTGGTTGGCAATGCTCCATGTCCATCTCTGTCGTGAGAAGGGGTATTTCTTGTGGCAGGAAATCAATCTGTTTGTCTCATTTGCAATCCCTTTAAATTTTTTGTGTACAATGTCAGCCCAAAAATTTAATGTAATATTTTAAGTGGTAGTGGTCACAATATCTGCAGTGGTAGTTAACTACAACTATTCAAGCGATAAGAGAAACGTCTTGATCAATTAATCAGTTCGTTAGCTGTCATAAGTTAGCTGTTATTCGTGGTTTGAATTGATGGTGGTCTGAAGTCCTCCAAGAACTCGTCAAGATCGAATAGCCTAATGTCTGTTCCTATAATCGAACACAACTACTTAGCAGCAGTCTTTAATTTCTATACGTACACTTAAAGTCCTGGCCAGGTGGATTACGTGTCTTAGTGATTATCAGGAACAATTTCCGAAAGGTGCACGGTCTTTTGGAAGTATGGCCAAGGAGTGTATGGAATCTGTTCCGTGCATTTCCAATCCATGTATAGAAAATACATTGGTAACTCCTAATCTTGTAAGGTAATGGAATACCCACCCCATATCTTTAAACCCACCCATATCTTTTATTTTGATGAATTCCCGTAACATTGAAACCCTTTTTAATTTAATTTTTAATGGAAAGAATGGAATTGTTTTAATCAAGAGTTTCTTCCTTTCGTGAACTCTCTATAAACCTAGTATTAGTATAACAAAAAAAAATTCAGTGGATCCCTCATGATTTCCCGTGGAACCTTGATGGCCTTTCTATTGCACCCATAACCTCCACGCAACCAACAAATGATTACTGATTGTTGGCTTAAATTAACAACAGTTGAATATTACACAGTTAAAAACATGTCTGAAACGAACCATATTCAGTTTCATAACATCGTCCTGAATTGGCAGCTATCCAAACTTTATCCAATTCGTTTGTGCATTTTCCGCGTACCTTATTGTAATGGAAATTATTCTGCACCACCGGGCTTTGCTTTGCCGCAGTAGCTTTAAATTGAAATGCAGATCCGTTTGGTGTAATATACTAAAACGAATGTTTAGAGAAATTACTAGGCGATAGAGTTCTATGACAGCTTTCCTAGATTATTATCGAGTATCTTACTTTGTTCTGTGACCATAACTTATTTGTGTTCGTGAGAAGACAAGAAACATGATGATGAAAGATATTTCTAGTTTTCCGTATTTTCTTTCAGTACATATGTCTAGTGGTCCGTATGTCAGCCCTTTTCGCGCCCCTCGACGCTTTGAATCCGATGAGTTTTTGCGACTGTGACCAGATGAGCAGTCCATCTAGTAGGAAGATAGCCTTTATTTAACTTAACTTTAACTTAATTTTACTTATTCAGTTTGTAGTCGCTATTCGAGAACTTTCTGACTCGCTTACCCAATGACTTTAAGTTGTTCAAACTACATATAATTGCAGATTGCTAATTCAACTTACAATTCTGATTAGCTGCTGACGATTTCTTTGTTGCCATTACGATGTTGCAGAGAAAGTCCTCGTATAGCATGCAAGTACGTTCTATTGCACGCTACTGGATCCTGGTTATATGAAAAAGTCCTGTAGCCATAGAATAAGAGAGTTTTGTTGATGAACGTTGTGAGAATGATAAAATGTGTATAAAAAAGTGTTTTCTACTAAGAACAACGTTGTCAGGGAGTGGATATGTGACCTGGTGGTAGTTTTGCCCTTTGTGGTACTTTGTGTCTATGGCTAGTCGTAGGTGCCCTGGTTGTACCTCTGCCTATTTCTTCGGGAATATGGCCGTGAGAATGTTAATTGGACATTATTATGATCTCCAGAATTGTTGTGTTTTTATTTTAAGGTAACAAAATATACAAAATTGTAGAACTGGGCACTGGGTTGGTTAAGAGGTGGCATATATTTAATTCCATTTGAAAATTTGTATAAACTTGCCTTGCCTTGCAAATTTGTATAACAGTGTTTCCGTACACATATATTATGAACGATATTGCTACGAAAAGATTCATTTCAAGCACGTCGTGAGCAGTCTCATATTTGAGGGACATGATATTTATTTAAATTTTTAGTTCGTCGCTTGCGTCGTACGAGATTTTTTCTTAGCGGTGCGTAATCGGGCGTTTGTCAAGTAAAGTTTATTGAGGTATTGTAATAATGATCTAGCGAAGGATTTGTCTGCAATTTATTTAAAACATCGCAAGTCGCAACAGTTTAACTGTAGGTACAGCTGTATAAAATCAATAAACGACTGCCAATTACTGGAGCTGCTCGCTGACTTTGTATCCCTCGACAGCCGCTAGAATAAGCTGAGCATGACATGAAAATTGTCTTTTCTCTTTGTTTTATTGTGTGAATTGAAATTTTCACATTCTCCGTCAGATTACGAATAATAATTTTCCCACTAAAAGCCTTAGGAATTTCCTTCTTACAAAATTTCTAAAGTTTCCACTCTCTACCAAATTATGATTGATATGTTTCGGAATTTGCGATATTTCAAAAATTGCAAGTTTGTGAAAAAATTGGTTTGTAATTTCTCATCTTACTCTTCTCCCGACATAAAAAGGCGGGGTCATAAATTTGACCACCGATGATTCTTTTTAGAATTATGGCTATTTTGATAGGAAACTTATCCGATAAGTGTATGGCGTAACTACTATTCCTTTGCGGTTGTTGTTGCTGTGTTTGATTATTGAAGTTTTTAGATGCTCAAATTCGTTTTGCTGTTTAGCTATTTTGAAGTGTATACAGTTTTTCTCGAACAGGCCCTATAGTTACAAAACTATAGTCGTCTTTCCATAATTACAGTTATAAGAAGTATTTGTTTGAACACAAAATTGTTTAATTTCTATATCTATGTATGTGTGTAAGTATTGCCATATCCACATATGTACATAAATATCTTTATCCAAAATTCTTGATGGATAGGCAGATAGACATGTCTATATCTGTGTTGTTATAGTATACCTATATAACTAGGTATATTTTTAAGATAGTAAAACTAATCATCTACTTTACTCTGGACCTTAACTGAGACTAAAGAATAAATATGTCTGGTTGTCAAGGCTTTGTATTTCTGGGAATGGGAGCGATATGTGACATAAAAGCAGATGCTAATACCTTCTACATGGATGAAGCTGGGCTTACGGTAGTAATTTATAGATACCAAACCCGTTAGAACTCCTTACATAACTTCGCGAACATTCATAATGAAGAGAAGCGTTATAATGCTTCTATTAAGCACAGTATGTAGGCGAGTGCTAATGGCAGAAATTAACATAATGTATGTTTGTACCACTGTATTGAACGTCTCAATATGCTGTGTATGTACACCCTCGCATGTATTGTTTAAATTTCATTTACCAAATTAGCTGTTAACGTATTCAAATTGTTTTGAATATTGATGAATATAGCTTTAATTTCTATGTTTTAATCTTGGCAACCTTGAAGGTTTACCACTTCTGCATTTTTTTTAACTAGATGTACATTTCTCATTTAAGTAAGGTGACTTTTATGATAACGTATAATTAAGATTTTTTTTACCGACTCCAAAAAAGTAGACGTTCTTAATTCGACTGAATCTTTTTTATTATATTTTTGTATGTTTAAAACAACAAACGGACGATGTTGCTGATAAAAAGATATGTACATATCTAACAAAGATGGTAATGTGCGTTTCCTATCTGAGGCTGTTACACTTCATGCGGCAACACCAAGTATTCGTACTTAGTTTCCAAAATTTTAACACGACTATGACGAGCGCTAACATAATGATAGTAAGGCGATGGTAGTCTAGAAAAGTCTTCCACCCAGTCAGTGTCACGGTGTTAGTGACAAATTAAATCCGTTCTCCTCTCTTACAAACTGCTTGAATAGAAAAAAGGATATCTGCATTGTAAGGAACCGAGGATATGGGAAGTACCTAAACACATTTTGTAATAAACTTTCTGGAGCGCTTTTTCCGATGATGGTGATGATTCTTTCTGCACTGTAATGTACGCACAATGTTAATAGATTGAACTACCTCGATGACTAGAGTCGGACTGAAATCTGAATTTTTCAATTGAATGATACAGATTTTTTACCGGTAGCCTTGAACAAAAGTCTAACATCCCGGCCGCACGACCGTAACCTATAACGTCTATGGTGACTACAGACCACGTTTGTCTTTTACCATCACACAAGGTCGTGTTCTTGTTAGCTGTCATCACGTAAGAAAAGAATTAATCTACTGATTTAGTCTTAACCAAACTATTTCCCCGTGTTGGTCCGTGCTCCTTTGCAGAATAGACCATCTGCCTTCCGGCCAGGCAACTCGTAAAAGGCGAGCATAGGTTTACCGTCACTAGCACCGTGACTTCTGACTAGGTGGTAGAGTTTCGCAGCGACTCTCCCGGATGGGTACCACTGCCTTACATATTTCTGAAGCCATAACGTCATGACGTGTTCCGGTTTGGAGGGTAAGGTAGCCGGTAAATTTACAAATCTTGAGGCCTAACATCCCGGCCTCAGGTTGGCGACGCATCATTACCACCTTCGGTGTCTCTAGGCGGCGAAAATTTCTTACCACCAGGAAATCCGTCTGCTTGGTTGCCTTCCAATAACATAAAAAAAAGTTTTATGTTAAGTAAGACTTATAGAAATAAGCAATTTCCTTTTAAGATTTTAAATGCCAAGGAGATTAAATTTATTTCATAAATCAGGGTTTTACGTGCGACCTACATTTATAAATAGAGTGCAACCTAGTTTATCTGTCATGCAGAATTAATATGCGAATTACACAAATAAAAATTAGTCGGTTTCCGAGAGTATGGTATTTCAGGGCACAGGGATGTGATGGACCTTATCCCCTGCTTGTAACCGAGTAGTTTAGGTTTCAGTTTAGGATTCCACTAGTGCAATTAGTCGTAGTAGAACATTGTAAAGTACTAGGATTGAGAGGTACAGAATTGTACTTGTACTTCTGTCTTAACTCTTCCTGTCTCCATTATAAGGTATCATTGCTCGAATTTGTCATGTTCTGTGCTGAGCCCTTACTATGAGTTAACGGCTTGTCAAGTCTACTAAACTTTGAACAGCGCCTCTATTGGTCACTAAGAGAAACTCATTTTTAGACCAAAAGTTTCATAGATTTCGACACGTAACTTACCGAACGTAATTTATACCAACTCATGGTAAAGGCTTATGAAGTGGTAAGTATAGCCAGTAAATATATACCAGTATAATTTTAATAAACCCCCTAAGTGAGGTATGTGTATTTTTTTTAAAATAAAAACGCAATTGCTGAACCTCAAAATATATCCACTTGTTGGTGTTGAAGAAAATCCTATGTACTTAGTCTGGGATCTGAATGTTCTAGTACAATTAAATAAAATTCTTACTAAAAATATATAATATTTTTTGATATTCTAAATCAGCCTATAAAACTGTCGTACACTTGATTTGTGATCTTCCATCACCATGCATCAAGAAGGCGGTTAAAAATGCTAATAAATATCACGTGATTTATATGCGGCTCCTGTACAGTGCGACCAACTTATGTGTGCTACTTATCTGTACTTATGTGTGTACAAAGTGTCGCTAGTGTGACGTTTAGTGTTTCTGATTGAATTATTTTTCGATTAAATGGCGTTTACGAAATAGCGATTTAGTTCCGATTTTGACTACTGAACAGACATGGCATTGACAAAGGTATCTTAGATTAGATGACATAGTTAACATTCTCAAAGATCGTAAATATAACGGCATGCCATGTAACGAAGCCACTATACACTTTTTTTTAAGTGAGAGGTCAGCGAACAAGTGCATCATTTTCCTGGCGGTAAGAGACAACCGTGGCCTATCATAGATGTTACAGGTGCATCGTTATCCTATGGCTGCGATGTTAGGCTTGTTGTCTACCATACCTTGTGGACCGGGATATGACAAAGTCATTATGGTGGCAGGAATAGGCAGGGCTGCCATTTGTACGATTTAAATCGTATCTGTACGATTTTTTACAGATTTTTTACGAGTACGATCGAACCATCGAAATCGTACGGAAAACGTACGATTTTTTTTCGATTAAACTTTTTATAATGGCAACAAATTTTTGTATCAAACTCCTTTATCTTAACCGTAAAAGGACAATTTATAATCTATGGTCTGAACCAGTTCGTTGCGTAGGTCTGTACGCGGCCATAAACAAAGCCTGCCTAGAGTTACGGGAAAATCCCGAAACGTAGATGAAACCGAAAGAGATGGAATTATTTATACATGAAAGAAG
>NJDD01002087.1:0-10810 GCA_002245505.1 Calephelis nemesis
TTATCATAAAATTATTATTATATATTAAAATAATATATAATAATTAATTTAGACGTCACGCTGAAGGACGTCCATATAAGTCTAAATATCTTCATTGTTAATTCAGAATCTACACAGAAATGTAGAAGTTTATTGCCTTTGAATTCGAAGTAAAGTAAATAAGTATAATATGCCTTTTGTGGTTATTAAAACATTATAGTAATGAGCGTTGTCGCCTGTGGGTGTGTAGCGTTATTATGTCAGACTAGCTGCGACTTCGTACACGCGTTAAAGAGATTTTCCCGCATTAAACGGTACTAAAGTTACTAATAAAATGTAGTCTAAGATTCGATGATAGGTCGACCTACATCGAGCTGATAATAGGATGAAACCGATTTTATAGCAAATGTAGTATATCAGAAAATATATTAAAAATGGGTTGCATAAGAAAAACCTAGAATTTTTTTTTAAGTTTTAAAATGTATTGATTAATTGATTCATAAAAAAACTTGGAAACATGAAAAACATTTTTTTTAAATAATTACAAATATTCGGTTCAGGATTTGTTAGGCAACCCACTTTTAATATGATCGCTGATCTACTTACTTGTCTTTAAAATACCTATGTTTTATTCAATTTTCAGCTCGGTGTAAGTCGATGTAGGTTCGAATCTATTCTACTAAAACAATATTTGGTATAAATCCCTTCAATAGTTTTTGCGAGAAAAGTAAACAGAAAAACATACAAAAATTTTAGTAACCCTGATTTTGAGTACTGTTTTGTGTATATAATACAAAACAATTATTGTTTTTAAAACATATTCCATGTACAGATTTAGTTTTATTACTATTATATGTTATAAGATGTATAGACGACGACTGCTTGTGTACATCGAGAATGTTTTAGAGGGTAAAGTTTATATTTTACTAAAATTACTATAATTTACTTCGTTTTGAATGCAAAAAAATATTGTCCAAAAATTTTTTCTCTCTTTGTTTCTTTGTAGTAGTAGACAATCCTAAATACAAGCTCCAAATCGTTATTTCTTCATAGAATAATGTTACATTTAGCGAATTTCGAATTATGTTTTTATCCCTATATAAGAATCCTTTTTTTTCATTAATGTGGAATGAGAGTAACAATTCATTCAATCAATCTTTTTTACACCGAAAAACACCACTAGCGAGCACTGACATTATGATGGCGATATCAGTCACGACGTCGGTACTTATATTGTCGCAAATGCTACCACCTAGTCAAGGTCACGGTAATAATAGCACAAATTATTCTCACCTCTCACGAGAGTGTGTGATGGGTAGTAGGCCTAGAAACTTTTGATGTGGCCGGAATTCAATACAGGGTAAACTATCCATTAAATTCCCCATGTTTCTATATTGATCTAAAATCACAGGTATCCTATTTTTTGATTCCAAGTATTTATCGTTCAAATTAATATTTAAGCAAAGTTATTTTATTTACCAAATATTTATTGTAATATATTAGTTATAAGCAACAATACGTGTCTATATGTAAAATGTCTTCAGATTACAGGGTAAGATGTTCAGAAACTTGTTCAATATGTTGTCAAAATAAACGTTAAAACAAATAAATTGTATTTTGTTTTATCCTGCTACTTTTTTATTTCATAAGCGTTGTTTCATACGGATAGTAACTACACATCAACTCTGTGATTTAGCGGTACGAGTTTTTGACATTTTTTTCTTATAAATATAAACTTGTCCACAATTGGATATACGCCCGGTTAGTAGAGGGTAAACAGAAAAGGTCTCCTACTGTGGGGTAGCTGTATGTACGGCAGTCTGAATGTAGCTGGAGTAAACGTGACACGAAGTTTTATTTAATTACCGAAATAACAGGGACAGACTTGCTACCTACCACATTGTGGGACTTTCTGTCTTCGGCCAGTCGTGGGTGCCCTGGTTGTGCCTCTGCCTGTCTCTTTGGGATATGGAAAGTCATCAAGCAATGGTTACGTTTTAATAGTTTTAATAGTGTTCGTAAAATTGGGTGAAGTTGCATTTTGGCAACCAAACAACATGGATTTGGATGCGTTGTCGTCAGTTGTTGCGCAGACACAACGCTGCTCATGACTGTGCAGACAGTTCGAGTTTCGACATCGGCTTTGGTAGAGGAACAGGTAAACGTAACTAAATAAATTGTAATTCGAAAAGGAAACATTTCTCTGGCTATGTCATGGTTTCATGTCGTCGCGTCGGTAGGTACCACTTGCGTGGGCGATGATAGCAGCAAAATGCGTTTATCGTAAATTTTACTGGTTTTGAAGTGAAAATTTCTTTAGCGGCGTTGCGCACTTTTTTTAACTGGTACTTCTAAACTCGCTTCAGGACACGTGACTTGATCGAAAATTCGTAAGACGGCGCTGGGCGCTTGCGCGAACTTCGTGTTGTCATGTTTGTGTACGATAGCGCAATAAATGAATATTATATTCTACCACATAAATGACAGTACTTTCATACTGATAATTAAAGCAATACCTGAAAAACTATTCCCTTACCATTCCTAACCATAATGCACAACATTAATATTCAAGTTTTCTCTTCTGCGGGCACTCCTGGAGTGCAACCCGTTTTTTAATACTTACAAAATTGCCTCTGACTACTCGTTTGGTTATGGTCTAGTTGTGGTACGTGTGAATTAAGCTTAAGACAGCGAAAATGCGAGCGATTCGCCTTAGACATTACTGTCACTTCACTGTAAGTGAAAGAACTCACGGCGCTGTTTTTACCCGCGCCCGTGGCGGTTGCAGGCCCGCAGATTCCGTAGAATGTAGATTAAAATAAAAATATAAGATTACATTTCACGACGCGATTTTCACCCGCAGCGTCCGCGGTTGTTGCGGTTCCTGCGGCAGCGGTCGGTCGTCCGCCCGTAGATAGTGCGGGCGGCGATCGTCCGCACTATCTACGGGCGATCGGTCGCTTGGTAGGCGACCATTTTAAACTATTAGTACTGATTGTTTAACCGCAACTGCCGGCCGCGCGATAATCAAACGCCAAGTTCATAATTATTATTATTATATTTATAATCATAATTATTATAGTTATAATTTCAACCGCGGCGGCTGCAAGTCCGCAAAAATTACCCGTCTCGTGAGTTTTGAAATAAAGTCGCAAAACCGCGACTGCTGCGGGCGTGGGTAAAAATCTCTAGCACGGATCCAAAGAGTAAAGTAACTGTCCATGCACGGATCTTAAGCCTTGTTTTCCTTCAGCAACAATAACTAATAATACAATCAAATGTGTTATGAGTCTTTATTGGATAAGAAAATGAAACAAAATTTGTTTTTATAATTGTGATAGATTAATGATGTCTAGATTGAGTCCCAAGTCTTATGCTGCCGGCAGACACCGAGTACTAGCGACTTTAGCGTAATACTTAGCTGAAGATCGTCCAGTTCTTGTTTTGTTGGAAGCCTGATAGTCCACTTCGTATAAACCAAACCTCTCACTGAAACAAAATGAATGTATGAATGAATGAATAAAGAAAATGGATCAGAATTTATGAGTGAGATCAAGAAGGCAAAATATTTAATTATGACACCCACTGCTACTACAATTCATCAATTGAGCTGCGTTTAAGCTCTATCTAAGATTTTAAATAGGGAAATGAGTAACTGGCGCTGTCTATTAAAAACTCCCATAAATGGTTAATCTTACTTACATTCCTACCATGAGAGAACTTTAAGTTGAAGAAAGGCATCAGTTGTGCTGCTATGCATATCAAATTTTTTCGAGTATACAAATACAACAATATATGAAAGTTGGAGTGCATTTCAGGAGGTCGATTGATACGGAAGGGCAAGACGAAATGAAAAAAAAATATTCCTACCATCAAAGAACTTTAAGTTAAAGAAAGGCATTAGTTGTGTTGCTATCTACACTATACATAATTTTTTTTTGAGTAAACAAATACAACAATTTATAAAAAAATTAGAGTTCATATCAGAAGGTTTATTGATACGTAAGGGCAAGAGGTAATAAAAAAAAATTGTAAACATAAACGTCCATCACTAATGCGGTGAAGAGGTATTACCTTACGTTACTGGTGCAGGAGACTGCAAAGTCCATCATTTATATAGCCACAAGCACACTACTAGAGTGCAAATGGTTTAAAAGTAGAGAGAATCAAAGGAGTAAAACTTCAAAACTATTGATCCTTCAATAAAATTTATACCTTCAGCAATACTTCAGGTATTTGTAGCATCACTTTGCTTCCAGTCGTCATTATCATCATCATCCAGTAAATTCACGATTGTGTACCTAAGGCTTTTATGTAAATGGCACTGTATAACAATTACTCAAAACAAATAGCTTCACGCAAGCTTCATGGAGACGGTAAATCGGAGGGTTCAGGCGAACTTCGTTCCACCCAGTTCCTTCAGTTTGTATGAAAAAACTTAAAATGTAGTTTTCCTAGTTTTCTTGCAATTGAACTTGAAAAAAAGTAACCTATGTCCTGCTCCTGGCTCTAAGCTACCTCCCCATCAGTTTTCAGCAAAATTGGTTTAGCCGTTCTTGAGTTATAAGTATTGAAACTAACACGACTTTCATTTATATACATCTTTATATATATAATTCTTCTGTGAGTGTGTATGTCACTGAACTCCTTCTAGACGGCTGGACCGATGTTGATGAAAGTTTTTGTGCGTGTTCAAGGGAATTCGAGAATGGTTTAGATTCACAATTTGGTCTCCTGGAAAATGTTTTTTTAATTAATTTTTAATAATAAGTCGTTGTTGATTTTGGAATGTTTCACATCGGATCCGACAGACTGCGCTACTGTCGAAGCATTAATGTCAAGCGATACGAAGTTTGCTGGGTCAGTCAGTCCCAGTCAGTAGTATATAGATAAAACCTGAAAGCGAGTATGCTAACCAAAGAAAAATGTTAATGCTAACTATTAGCTTTTTACTTACGAAAATCCCCTTGTCCATTCAAAATTATCAATCAAGCTCCAATACGTGTACCCGACCACATTACAACCATCTTCATGAATGGCGGAATGGAGAGCTTTTAAATATCCCTCTATATAGTTAATCCTTTGGAGATCTTTCAAGCCTTTCTCCGAAGAGATGCCGTTTTCTGTTACTACCACAAGAGGATTGTCGTAGTTTCTTTTAATCCAATTAAGAGCTTTTTTGAAACCCCATGGCACTACCTGAAATTAGTAAATATTAGCACTAGCATCACCTATTTCATCACCTATTATCAGTATGGGCCCTTTCAAAAAAAAATTGAAGGGTCGTATGCAATCATTACGCTTCTATAGTACAGTGTCAAAGAGTTCATTGACACTGACGGAGTGCTTCAGTAACTTTCACTGACGCGACTGAAACACACCAACACAAACACAAAACCGCCTGAAAATTCCTGTCGTTTTGATCATACCAGTTGCGGGTTGTAGAGTGTGATCTGCTCGTTTAATATTGGATATCTGATACTATTTCTGTTGATCTGTTCTACTTCCAACAGCTTTTTTTCGTAGCAAGTAGGATAGCTAGAGCGTTAGTCTCGTAAATTAATGTTTTTTTTTTATTTCTACTAACTTACGTTGAGAGTATCAAAAGACAAAACTCACGATCCAGACAGACCTGTCTGGCTTTTTCCACATTAATTACCCTTTTTATACAAACACGCCGGTTTCGGATGCTTCAAAATGGACTTATTATTTGAATTATTGAATTACCTTTAGCCAGGAAGAATTTGATTTTGGCCAATCAGGACTCTGCGACATCCGGGCTCCCATATCCACATCGTATGAAGGTTTGGGCGTTATCTTGGCTTTGTATCTCGTTACAAGATACGTAGTATAATGGTTGAGCCCCAGTAGATCTGAAGATCCTCGGATCATGTCTATCTCCTCTGGTGTAAAGGTCGGTAGGCGAGAGCGGCGGAAGTGCTGATGCTTGGATATCGCATCAATCCTCCTTCGCATAACCGGGGGATAATCACCAGCTTTCGAGAATATTGGGTGTGCAAACCAACCGAACTGAAAAAATGGAAATTTTTGTTACCCGACCCGGGGATCTATCCCGGGACCTCATGAAGTCAAAACAACGCTGGTACGACAGACCACAGAGGCGATTATATTTTTTATGTATGTTAAACGATTTCTCTGTAATTTCTGAACCGATCTTAAAATATTTTTTAATTGAAAGAGTATACTTTCGAGGTGGTCACCAAGTCTAGATCTAATGATGGGTTCCCAGAAAAATTAAAAAAAAAATATTTTTGTGTACCCAGATGACTAACTCATGAAATCCAAATCGGTTTTTTTTGCAGTTTTACTGAGTTTAAATTATTAATTATAATAAAAATTATTAATTATTATTCAATCTAATTAGACATTATAATTTTAAGCAATCACTAGACACAGCGATTTTTTTTGTTATCTAATACAGTCCTCTATTTATTCATTTATATACGAGTATGCACTTTATAAAGTAAGTCTATTGTTATATAATTGCAATTTTTGGAATTTGTTAAACGAATTCATTGAACTTACGAAAAATTGCCTTGCCGTTTCAGCAGCTCTCTGGTCCTCATCGGAAGTGCTTGCGGGCTCAAACCAAGCGAAGTCCAAAGTGATACCAACAGAACCTTACCAAACAGAAATTTCGTTATACGTGGTCGCCTAGTGCTAGTCGCCTCCGTGGTTTAGCGGTCCAAGTGTTGGACTTCACTTCATGAGGTCACGTGTTCCAACCCCGAGTCGGGCAAAAAAAAGAAAATTTGGGTTTTCCAATTATCTATTAAAAATAATAATGCTCGGGATTGGATGTGTGCACGGTTGGCGATAGGCTTGCCATCTATCACATTGTGGGACTTAGTGTCTTCGGCTAGTCGGGGATATGGGCGTGAATATACTTACTTACTTACTTAAATTTCGTTATACGCGGAAACTAAAGAACATGTGGTCATTGGAATATAAATACACCATCTTGCGTTTGCGGATTAATCTCATTATGAAGTTTGCGAGATTCCACTTCTGTAGATCAGACCAGGTAGTAATATTATCTGGATTTTTATTAAAGGCTTTAATCTATTCTGGGGATAGTCGATAGACTTACAAGAGAGGCTGAATATCTCAGTTTAGCGCCTATTACAGCCAATGACATGGAAGTTACTAGACTGTTTACCTTTTTTGCATTAAAGTTTCTATAATCTTAAAAGTTAAAAACCTATATGCTATGAACCTTCTGGATCATACACAAAGACACTTCAAACTTATATTTATTATAACACCACTCTTTTTTGTCGGGGTTTAAAAAAACTCTAATCAGACGTCACATGCCCGTTACCCACACCTGCAGCTTAACTGTTTTCATTTGAACAGTTTCAGCAATAGTACCTAATGAATAAACAGTTGTTATTTTACTTGATAACTTTCATTACCTGCCAATCCTGTAAGAGAGTAGACCTTACCATAAACTCCCATTTCTATCGGAACCCGTCAGCGAAGTGTTTTATGCTCTTTAACCAAATTCCTACATCGATCAGAAAGAACCGTTGAAACGTTTTCAGGATAATTTAAAACTTATCTACTGTATTGGATAGCGCATACTGTTGACGTAGCGGAGCATTGCAAACTACATCACATGGACAGTTACTTTACTCTTTGGTACATTGAGGCGTACCGGGTCGCATTGCATCGGCAGATATTTGTTACTCAGTACCAAAGAAAAGAGGAAAAAAGAAAACAAAGAACTCTACTTGAAAATTAATTAATTTTAGCGTTAACATGTCTTTAGCCTCTCTTTTTCCATGATTAATATGGTTTTCACTCTTCTCGTTGGGAATGTAAGTAAAATAAAGAAAGTGTACGTTGCTCCGTACAAAATGTATGAAAGCGATCTAGGCGATTCGCCGCGTCCCTGTCCGTCTAAATGTGCGCTATCCTTATAATTAACTTGTATAAAAGTTGAATAACATTGACGCATTAACGCATGACAAAGTTCCATACTTTGGTGTGTTGTGGTTTTGGTAGTAGATACTGAAACCGCCATCTTCATTTACCCACTTACTATAAACTTACCTCCCTCTTTCTTGTACTTCTCCTGATACAGACGATAGACCTTAGCGTGAGCTCTAAGTACATTATGTGCACACAAGTAATCCTCGAATCCACTAGCTTGGTGACCTGGTGCGTCTGATCCCCCATACCCCTCATGGCAGAAGCTGTACGGCTCGTTGAAGGTCAACCACGTGGACACTTTGTCGCCAAACTTGTCGAATAGCACCTGGTTTTAAAATTTCCAGTAATTACATAAATTAAAGTCGGTATACGAAGAACTTTTGAAAACCAGCAGGGCAGCGTATATAATATAACACTTGACAGATTTTTTTTAAGTTTTTAGACATATCTTTGCCTTGATATGTGAGAAGACTCTGCACCTAGTAATAATTTAAATCTATAGGTCTATCTGATCGAAAATTCGTAAGACGGCGCAGGGCGCTTGCGCGAATGTTCATATTGTCATGTTTGTGTACGATAGCGCAATAAATGAATATTGTTATTTTACCACATAAATGATAGTACTTTCAAACTGATAAGCATTCCAAAATATCAAAAATGCACAACGTTACTATTCAAGTATTCACTTCTGCCGGAACTCCCGAAGTGCAACCCGTTGTTTTTTCGTTTGGTGTTCTCTATGGCGAGTTATTTGAAATGGGTTGTTCTACATCTGTCACACTGGTTGTAAACATCGGTTTAGAGTCTAAACTTTAGACCGTAGATTTAATGTAAATAGTGATAAAATAATGATAATCGGAAGATAAGAAAAGCTTACTCCAAGGTTACCTTTGTTGTTAGGAATGTTTATAATCATCGGGAGCCGGCTTGAATAACTTAAGTGTTTCGTAACGTCCGAATTCCGGAAACAGGGCATTTTAAAAAATTAAAACGCTAATAGCAAATCCCTTATAAACAAATCACTTGGCGGGCTGAATGTTTTTTTGAATAATACATTATTTATTATACCCATTGAATATAAATGTATGTAATATGATGGCGTATTAAGAGTTTTTTCACCGACTTTCAACAAAGGAAGAGGTTATAAGTTTGGCTCCTGTATTTTTTTAATTGATTTGTGTATACAAGCCGAGTTTAAAAATCGTTTTTTTTATATATAAAAGATCATACTTCGGATGTGATCCCGTTACCACTAAATCTGGTTCTGATGATGAAAACCCAGAGAAGTCGAGGACAATACTCAATTTTTGGTACTCAGATGACATAATTATTGAAATCAAAGTTGGGTCATTGAAGTTTACTGCGTTTAAATTAAAACTTTTCGATTTTTTCTCGTCCTCACCTACTTATTTAAATGTTTAGAACCGCTTGCACGTTTCCGGGTTATGTATTTAACTCTGAGTTAGCTTGCAACTAGAGTTAAATGACTTTATAGTTGACAGATTTAAACCATTATTAAATTATAGGTTATGTTTTGATTATATTTAAAAAGAAAGGAAGATAGTGTTACTTGAACTAACACGAGCATATTCTACAAAGTAATCAACAGTCAGATAGTTGGTCCATCCGCCGAAGTCTTGCAGAGCCTGCGGCAGGTCCCAGTGGTACATGGTGACCACCGGCTTGACTTTGTGGCGTTCTAGCTCCTCTAGCAGTTGAGTGTAATACTTGACGCCATCTGCATTAATATCACTGAAAATACATAAAATTCCTCAAGGTTTACGTAGGACTGTGACGACCCCATCGTCCACTGGAAAGTCTAATATAGATTTTTTTTATGATACTGGAAGGCAGAGGCTTTAGGCTGCGTGAATTTCTTAAAATAAGGAAATTCGTCTGCTTGTTTGCCTTCCAATATTATAAAAAAACACTGACATTATTTTGAAATCATTGTAAGAGAGTCTCTATACTATCTTATATATATAAAAATCTTTGTCACGATGTATGTTGCCAATAAACTCCAAAACTACTGAACCGATTTCGATAAAATTTCTCATATATCTGTAGTTTGGTCCATCTTAAAAGATAGGATAATTTTTATCCGGATGTTGGCGGGACGAAGTTCGCTGGGGCAGCTAGTACCTCTATAAAAATAACAGAATAGGACAGTAGGTAAACTGGTCAACAGTAAAAAATACACTGACCAAGAGACTAAAAAAATTGGTACATATTAACAACGAGACTATTCATAATAGTACGATTTAGTTGTTCGTTTTCTAAAGATTTTAGAAATACTGCACACACTTGCTAGATCCAGTTGGCAGAATCCTCGGCCAGGATATAGAGAACCGGTAGAACTGCACACCCAGCTCGGCCAGCAGCTTCACGTCTTCTTTGAATAAGTGGTAGGAGTCATCAGATACGTCACCGGTTTCGTGGTTGAAAATTCGGTCCGGTCGTGTGTGAGTATATCTGTCCCATATACTTTCGCCTTTACCTTCAATTTTAAAAACTTTTTTAACATTTGTGATTTAGAATTCGAGGACGCTAATTAGGACCACCTAAAATCAAGTAACATTTATAAGCCCTATGTGTGTGTTAATAACTCCTAAACGAATAGAACGATTTCTATGCGGATTTAGTTAAAGCTGATGTAATCGAAATGGTTTTTAGTTATGTTTTTTTATGGAAGGCAAACAAGCAGACGGATTTTCTGACAGTAAGAAAATCACGCCGCCTAGAGAGACTAACGATGTTAAAGGTGCGCTTCCAACCAGAGGCTGAGATGTTAGGACTCTAGCAAAAGTACGTTTACCGGCTACCTTATCCTCCAAACCAGTACACAACAACGGCAAACACTGACTTTATGACGGCA